>JAGDQO010000482.1:0-137679 GCA_018342035.1 Solanum appendiculatum | reverse complement strand
TAGTTGAGGGTGCTACTTAGGAGACCGAGGGCCGATATGAGTCCCCAATATGCTCATCTCTTTCCTTCCGATCTTTACTCTAGCTTGAGGTACCTAGTTCCTCATGGTTCATTCTTTAGGTCTCATGTGTCTTAGTCATTTCCATGATTCCTTGATTGTGCATGTTCATGAAGAGTCTAATGTTATGAAAATGAACTAGTTTAATTGATTTATCTTTGGTTATGTGCATTGAATATGAGTTGCATAAAGTCTTCATGAAATGATGTGTTGAACATGATTTAGCTTGGAGTTGATGTTTCCTTCTCAGATATGTGCATTTATGTGATTGCATCCTAGGTTGGGTTGTTAGTTCTTGTTCTTACCCTCATTATGATGTCTTGATTCTCATTCAAGGAAGAATGTTCCCAAGGGAGGAGATAATGTAATACCCCAGATTCAAGGGCAGAAAATTTTTGAAGTTTTTCTGGGTTCTGGTGCCAAGTGACGGAGGCCACCTATAGACTGTAGATGGACTGATGAACTGTAGGTGGGGACCGTAAGTGGCAAGCCTAAACTTTCAAAATGAAAAGTTTCAAAATCCCAACGACGGCCTGCTAGGATGGCCGGTCATCCATTCAACGAGTCGTAGGTAGGTCTTGTAGGTTCCCTCAAGACTTATTCAAATTTTAAGCTGTAAGTCCTGACCTACGTATGCCATGTATTGTCTGTTGTTTGACCTGCGAGCCTTACATGGGGCCCGTCGTTGCCGAGTTCAAGTTAGCAGTCTCTGAACCCAACGATGATTGACCATCGACGGTCCGTGGATGGACTTACGGACCGTAGGTCCCAACTGTCAATGGGTCCCGACAGTTATTAATTGAGGGCTTTTTTGTCTTTTCCCTAAATATCTAACTCCTAATCTAAGTCGGTTATGCCCTTAACCCAGACCCTATATAAGCTTCCTAAGCCTAATTTTACTCATTCTAAATCAATCCCAAATTCTCCTCTCTCAAATATTTCTCTCTCTAGAAAATTCTCTCCAATCTCAAGGAAGAAGAAGGGCTAGGATCATCCATTGAAGGTCATCACTTTCTAGCAATTTCTTGTGGGATTTGTTGAGGTATGTTAATATTCACCATTGTAGCCCTTTCCTCCAATGGGTCCCAAATCTTCTTCAATTTTCAAGGTTCAAATTCCCCAATTAAGTTAGGGTTTTGATCAATTCTTATGGGTTCTTTAATTATGATTTCTAATTATTGATTTTACGATTCCTAGTGCACGATCTAGCATGATAAAGTAATTTAGTGCATGAATTAGAGTGATTTATATGATTTGGTGTAGAAATTGGATGAACCCATGCTATTTCCCCCAAATTTCGTAATCTATGCTTTGATTGTGGGTTCATAGTAATGAATTTTATGAAATCTCTATGAATCCATGCATGAATTATGACTTCTAAGCTAAGACTTTTCATGAATGAGATTATGAATGACCTAACGATGGTTTTATGAAATCAAGCATGTTCAATCAAAACCTATGATTTTACTCTATTATGTGGATTCCTTCTATTATGGTCAAATAGACTTGTTTATAGCTTTTTAAGCATGAATTTGCATTGAATTGCATAAATTAAGAGAAATTCTCAAGAAGCTATGTGAACCGTATGATTTCCAAATTATGAGCATGATGAAGTAAGTAAAGATGAAGTTTTATGAAATTATGCATGTCTCATATAAAGGCAATGATGAATTAAGGGTGCTTTGAGATTGAAGTGCTAAAGTATATGATATGTTGATGATGTTGTCAAATGTGAAAGGTTTTCTCAGATGTAATAATTCATAACTTGTTGAAAGTATTTCTCAACTAACCTTGAATTTATGATTAAGGAGCTATTCAAATGAAGGGACAAGAGGTGATTACCCATGTACCCTAATGCAGACAAGAGGCGATCACTCATGTCTACTAATGATGAAATTATGACTAATGATAGACAAGAGCCGGCCACCCATGTCTACTTATGATAATTGAACTATTTCTAATCCGTGGGAATTATGCTTAGCATAGAGTGGACAAGTGGTGATTACCCATGTCCCATAAACTATGTGTCACCATAGGATGATGGTCTTTGATAGACACTAGCTAGTGGATCCACGTAAGCTACATTTTAAGTAAAGGGTCCTACCTTGGCAAGTAGGACGGCCCTATCGGTGTGGGTTTATACACCGAATTCCATGTTGATAGCTCACATGGTCTTATATGTCGGTTTAGGCTATTCCCCACAACTAATGAACAAAAAGTATTGTTATGATGTTTCTCAAGTAAAGTAAAGATATTTAGCTTGCTTTGACCATGATTTATATTTCATGTTTTCTAACCCTTATCATGTTTTGCTTGGTCATTGCATATTACGAAAATGTCCCGTTTTAGCATGTTTTAAATGATATCGTGCAGTGCTATCACACTTGGTACTTGATTGTACTAACGCATACTCTTGCCTACATTGACTTGTTGATGTAGGGCATGGCGATTCTCCATCCACTCGTGGCTAGAGCTTAGTAGAAGAATTGTGAAGAGTTGGTGAGTCCTC
Organism: Solanum appendiculatum; assembly: GCA_018342035.1. Lineage (NCBI taxonomy): Eukaryota > Viridiplantae > Streptophyta > Magnoliopsida > Solanales > Solanaceae > Solanum > Solanum appendiculatum. The sequence continues at coordinate 135,113 of JAGDQO010000482.1, read as the reverse complement.
ATCCATTCGATGACATAGCCTAGTTGTTCTTTCTTTTGACATTGTATTGGGTTGCGTCCCAAACCTTATTTCTCTTCTTATGATTAGATTGGCTTGAGACATGAGATGTAGACTTCCGCTATTTTTCCTTTAAAGCTTTGATATGACATGATCTTTTGAACTCTTAATCTCTATGATCTTGTATGTATGTATGCTAAGTGGCTTGTATGAGGCCTTTCGGGGTCTTGTACGCCATGTCACGTGTAGGGGGTACCTTGGGTCGTGACATAAATTTCCCCAATCATAGTTAAGTAAACTTAGTATTGTCACGACCCAAGCCTAGGGCCTAGATGTGACCGGCGAATGGGGAACCCGAAGGAACCCCAAACAAGCCTCATAGCGTATCATTACACATCCTTGGTCGCGGAAGCAATTAAATGACCATAAGCGATAAGCATAGTCAAGGGGAAATCGGGACTAAGGGAGCAAGAAGAAAAAAAGAAATGATACATAAATACCATAGATGAGTCAAGCTCAAGCATAATACACAACTTGTCCAACACCACCTCTAAACATGAGTACTTAGCGGGGGCCAAGACAAACTACCGGGCTCACCCTCATAGTCAAAACATAACTAGAAAGGAAAAGTTTTATACATAGCAAAAGATCATGAGCAACGTCCCCGAAATGGAGGACTCACCAATAACCACTATAGAAAATCGTACTAGCCACGCGGAGGAGGATGGTCAAGCGGTGCTCCGGTCCCTACATGGTGACATCATGTAGGCATAGAGTATGCGTTAGTACATTTGAATGTACTAAGTATATGAGATGCTATGCAATGCTACATTAGATGGACATCATAGGAAAAATGCGTAATCATACCCAATAGATAGCATATTAATAAAATGATATGTATAATGATGCTTACATAAAAATCATATTTAGTGGGATGTAGTACATGTGTGGCGAGTGACCATCAATATAGTATTTCCAAGGCCTACCACCCCCTTGGAGAGGCGAAAGAGGTACAAACCCCTCAATATGGTTACACGGGCCTACCACCCCCGTGCTAGGGACCAAGGTACAAACCCCCCGTTATGGTTACACGGGCCTACCACCCCCCGTGCTAGGGACCAAGGTACCAACCCCTCGATATGGTTACACGGGCCTACCACCCCCCGTGCTAGGGACCAAGGTACCAACCCCTCGATATGGTTATACGGGCCTACTACCCCCCGTACTAGGCAACCAAGGTACAAACCCCTCGATATGGTTATACGGGCCTACTACCCCCCGTACTAGGCATGGTCGACTCACAACACTTATTCAGAGAAAATCATATACATGTGTCCATTTCATCATCATTTCAGTAATTACATAAACCATCCGTCTCATAGGACGTACCTTGGACCTTCCCTTTCCTAAGAATTTCTATACAATGGGCATTTTATCAAACCCACATGGTGGGCAATTGTTCATGTAAATGAAATCATGTATTTCAAGAATACTAAGTCCAACCAATTCCAAATCCATATAAATCAGCCCACCAACAACATACATATATATATCAACCTTCATAATTTGATCATGGAAGCATGTAAACCATAAACATCACATAAAAATTCCATTTCATGATAATATGCCAAAAGGACCATAATAGGGTGTGTAGTAGTAATTCCGTAATTCAAGAATTCATAATTGATCATGAGGACCCATAAACTTGAAGTAGAAATAGAGGATAAATGGTTGGACTTGTGGAAAGGAAGGTTTTCACAATCAAACCCACATACCTCAACTTTGGAGAATCCTTGATGAAGATTGGAATGGAGAATCGAAGCTTGAGATTGAGTCTTGAATTCGGAATTAGAGCTTGAGATGTTTGAATTTGGTTGAAGATCTTGGTGGAATTTTTGGAGAGGGCTTAGAGAGTGTTTTTGGAGTTTAGAAAATGACTAAATATGGGACATATCCCCTTTTTATAAAAAATGACTCCAACCCGCCTAGAAAATTCGCTCACTGGAATTGGAAATCTGCACGGATTTTGAGATATATGGAAATTACAATTATAGGTGTTTCCGAAGCACATTTTCGGGCATTTTTGGGGTCGTTTCAAGTATTTAATTATTGCATTCTTTTATTTATAAATTAAATTCTTTTAGTACTCTTGGATAAATAACTAGGATAAGTATAATTTACTAAATACTTAATTGACAAGTCCTTTGGATTCGATAATTCGGCTCTATTAGAGCCACTGTATTACTTACGCGACGACCATGTACACTTGCTTGTGCATATGGGAGCAACAAGTTTTTTACACCATTATCGGGGACTTAGAAATTAATTATTCTTCTAAGTTATACTTTTTTTTATTTATTTAAGAGTTTTTATTAGTACTATTATTATTTTTTTTTTAAATCTTTGAATAATTTGGTATTCTTATTGATATGGATGACCGGGATAAATGGTGGGTGGATGATGGATATCCTTGTAAGTGTTGTGATGGACCCCACTTGGATACTGAATTTCCTATATGTCATATATGAGGTTGTCAATATGGTCAATGGAGTGGTTGTCCTTACTCTTATTCCCTTCCCCCGAATCCCTATTATGATTCGTACGTTATTTGTGATGTTGGCAGGGGTGATAAAGTGGAGAATGCTGAACAAGAGGCGCCCAATATTTATTTGAAGCAAATTATGAACATGTTGGACAAAACTAATTTGGCACTCATGGAACTGGAATCAATACTCATGAAACAGCGGGAAAAAACCATGGAACTGTAGGCAAGATTCATGGAACTGCAAGCTAATGTTGACGCTAATACTCAATTAGAGTAAGAGATTGAAACCCAACAAGAAGAAAGTTGTGAAGAAACTGAGATAGTAAGCCAATCTTGGCTGCAAGAAGAAACTCAACTTCTAAAGTTTCAAGAGTCTATTCGCGATGGTCTGACATACATGACAACCTAACTAATAGAAGGAAGAGTTGAGCTCACACAAGAAATAAATCAATTTGGCTCAGATATTCATGACTTGGAGGCTCAGTTGAACAAAAAGGTTGAAGCGTCTGACGTCCAATCACCAATTGTCATGGATGAGGACCAACTAGTGGAAAAAAAAGTGGAATTCCAACCATTCAATTATACTTTATTCCTTAGTGTCAATGTTGAGAAGGATTACGAAAGTGAGAATGTTGTAAATAATGCTGCATTGAAGTTGAGACATCTTGGATCTCATTCTAAACATTTTTCTACATTATGTTTGGATGATGACATGAAATTCAAGTCATCTGAATTATTGGAGCGTATAGATGAGGAACAAGACTCCTACATCCTAAAGTTTTCTAGTCCACGAAGACAAAACAACATTCCTCCCATAAGGCCCAAGAAATGCAAGATGCGACATCCATTACTTGGTTCCTTTATCTTTATACCCCTGCCTCTTGAGTGAAATAGAAAAACTGATGCAAAGTTAGGGGAGAAATTCATAAGTTCAAAGTTGAAAGAAAAGTTGTGAACTTAATTATGTCGTGTTGCGATGTTAAATCAGACGCTTATTGGGAGACAACCCAATTTATAGTGTACCCAATTTTTTATTTTTTTTTTGCAGATTAGGGGAAGTCTGAGTACCCAAGAATTTGAAGCAAAGGAGAACGTTTGAGCTTAAGTGTGAGGTGCGTATGACCTTGATGCCAATTAAGAGAAAATGTGAATAGCTAGGCCTAAAGGCCTCAGGGAGTTTTCATAACCCTTGTTTTAAATTTTTAATTGATGTTTTGGTGACATGGCATCTTTTCAAGTATGGTGTGGGAATTCTTCTGCATATGTTGTTTAGGGTGAAGTGTGCTTTAGATTTGTTTAGGATTGAAAAGAAAATTTCTGAACAGTAAAGTCTGTATCCAGGCCGCGTCGCGGACCTGGGTACGAAATTTTTTTCATAAAAAAAGTAAAAATAAAATAAAATATAATTAAAAAAAAGTTTTTATTCGTTAGTAGAAGCACACTTAGTCCAACTCTTCTTTCATTTTTTTTTCATGTAAAAAAAAATCTTTCTTTCACTCTTAGCTTATGTTATTGAACTAGGGACAGTACCATTTTTTAAGTGTGGGGTGGAGGAATGAATTCTTTGTTTTTACTGTTTTATTGAGTCTTTTTCGTTTTAAGGATGGGTTCCTTGGCTTTTTCTTTGTTCTTTTTTGAGGATAGTCCCTTTGAACCGACAGGGAGTAAATTTTTTCTTTTTGTTTTTATTTATTTATTTTTATTTTTTTGGAGAAGAGAGAGAAGACTCTTTTGACTTGTTTGATACTTGCTATCTAGGTCTAATTTTGAGTAGTACTTTCTTGTGAATGCTTGATTGCTAATGAAATTGCACACTCTTTGATATCTAGGCTCATGATTGTGACTTTATATATAGCTTATTTTATTTTGTAGTTTTTTATGATCATGTCTCTCTTAGAAGTGGAATTGATCCATCTTGATTGATACTTGTGCCATGTGTGGTGAGAATTTATGTCACGACCCGATTCCTCGAGTCATGATGGCGCCTACCAACCCGCCAGTAGGTAAGCCAAACCCTATTCTGGAACTTAGCAGTAATGGGACTGAGGGCGGAAACTAACCTCCACTAAATAGAAGCATAAATAAAGGAACACATAAAGTAAGGGCGGAAGCAAAACCATCTATATACAACAAATGATACCTCCCAGAACCTGGAAGTCACATGTACAGAGCTATTACAAAATGAGTACAAGTCCAAAAGTGGACCACAAAAACAAGACTGTCTCAAAAATGAAAGACAAGCCAAAATCATCAAAAACTGACTTAAAAGGAGAAAGATATGAATTTCAAAACTTTCCTCCAACGAAAACCCGAGTGCCCTTATATATACTGCCATACCCGCTGACCTCCGTGAACGCAAAGGGAAACCAACCACAGCTCCGCGAACGCAGCCAGGGGCCCACGAACATGGAGTGACAACAACTACACCTCCGTGAACGCAGCTAAGGGTCTGCAAACACGGAAAAGAGGACCACAGACCTCCGCAAACGTGGAGCCCTATCCGCGAATGCAGAAAGAAAGGCTCCCAGACCTCCTAGACTTCTGCAAACATGGGGCCTTATCCGTGAATCTGGCGAAGGCAGTCTCACACCTCCGCGAACGTGGAGATGAAATTGGTCCGCAAAATTAGCTATGCACCAACTGAGTTTTAGGCATTCACAAAACTCCTACGGGGTGCTCGAGATTCATTCAGAACCATGTGCACACAAACAATGTATGCTACCCCATCAAATTTGACGTTCCAGACTCAATGGCATAGTCGGAATTTCCATACGAGGTTATTTCGACTAAAAGTGGGTCCCACACCCAAAGCACATTTTAACCAACTTTAACCAAGGGACTCTAATTAGATCGGAAGCCTTGAGAAGTGCTCGAAGGGTCATTCTAAACCATACTCGGCATTTTGGAACTAACCGCACTGACGAAATTCTCAGTCGAATGCGTTTACAGAGAATGTTACCGAAGTCAAACTTGAGCCAAATTTCAAAGGCTAAAGTGCCAAATGGCCCTAAAGTAACACCGGAAGCCTCGAGACTTGGGCCAATCATGCTACTAGCCTAATTTGGCCGCTCCAGAGCTGATGGAACTGTCAGAATTCCCTTCTCAGGTCGTTTACATGAGATTATAACCGAAATCAGATTTTCAAGTTTCAAAAGCTCAAAAATAGGAAAACAAGCATAAAACCCAAATGAACGACTAGGTGACCGAACAGTCTGTGCAAGCAAGTCATAAATGACTTGGGCTCGCTACAAGAACACTCTAAATGAAAGTATGAAGGCATTAACACGAAAAAGACTTGGAGGGTCATTACAACATCCCCTATTAAAAGGACTTTCATTGGTGAAAGTAAGAGTAAAGAAGTACCTGAGGGCTCAAATAAGCTTGGTAACTGCTCCCGCATCTCCCGCTCGGTCTCCCAGGTAGCCGCCTCGACTGGACGGATCCTCAAACGGACCTTAACCACAGGAATGACTCTAGACCTCAGCTGTGTCACATCTCTAGCAAAAATAACAACTGGCTCCTCAATATAGGTCAAGCGATCATGGAATGCAATGGCATCATATTGGAGCACATGAGACTCATCTCGAACATACTGGAGCAAAATCGAAACATGGAAAACTGGATGAATACTTGAGAATGTTGGAGGTAAGTCTAACTCATGGGCCACATCACCGACTGTCCACAAGATCTCAAAAGGCCTAATGTACCTGGGGCTAAGCTTGCCCCACCTCCCAAATCTCATCACGACCTTCATGGGCCATACTCGGAGGAATACTCTATCACCAACGGCAAATCTTAGCAGCCATCGCCTGCGATCCGTGTAACTCAATTGTCTACTCTGAGACTTCCTGAGCTGATCCTGAATCATCCTTACATGCACTAAGGTTTCCTGAAACAAGTATGTACCACGCTGCCTACGCCCCATAGACTTAAACCATCCAACTGGAGTTTGACAATGCCTACCATATAAAGCCTCAAATGGGGCCATCTGAATTCTAAGTGGTAGCTATTGTTGTACGCAAACTCTGCCAAGGGCAAGAACTTGTCCCACTGACCCCCAAAGTCCATAACACAGGCCCGCAACATATCCTCAAGGACCTGAATAGTACGCTCTGACTGGCCGTAGGTCTGCTGGTGGAAAGCTGTGCTAAGGTTGACGCGGGTACCCAACTCCTCCTAAAATACCCTCCAAAAGCTTGAAGCGAACTGTGAACCCCGGTTTGAGATGATAGAAATAGGCACACCATGAAGACGGACCTCCCGAATGTAGATATGGGCTAACCTCTCAGCACTGAAAGAAGTATGAACTGGGAGGAAGTGTACTAACTTGGTCAATCGATCCACGATGACCCAATGCATTCAACACCTCTAGAAGTCCGAGGCAAACCCACAATGAAATCCATGGTGATATGCTCCTATTTCAACTCAGGAATGGGTAATCACTGCAACTCACCACCAGGCCTCAAATGCTCGACCTTCACCTGCCGACAACACAAGCAACGGGACACATAATCTGAGATGTTCCTCCTCATACCGCTCCACCAGTAATGCTTCCTCAAATCACAACACATCTTAGCGGTGCCCGAATGGATAAAATACCTGGAATCATGGGTCTAACTAAGGATCAGCTGAATCAAATCCCTAACTCTTGGAACACACAAATGGCCAGCAAATCTCAAAACCCCATCTGAGTCAAATGTAGTTGTAGTCTGCCCAGTATCAACTGCCAATACTCTATCTCGGAGTGCCACCAAAGATTAATCCTTGAACTGACGGCCACAGATCTAATCTAGCAGAGATGACTGAACTCCCACATAAGCTAACACCCCAATGGTATCTGAAACATCAAGCCTGATCATCTGGTTGGCTAGGGACTGAATTTCCAAAGCTAAGGGTCGCTCCGAAATAGAAAGGAAGGCTAGACTATCCATACTCACTGCCTTCCGGCTCAAGGCATCCGCTACCACATTCGCCTTGCCCAGATGATAGAGAATAGAGAGGTCATAGTCCTTCAAGAGCACAATCTAACGGTGCTACCTCGAATTAAGATCCCTCTAGGTCATAATGTACTGAAAGCTCCTGTGATCAGTATAGATCTCACAATGAACTTCATATAGGTAATGCCTCCAGATCTTAAGCGCAAAAACTACCACCGCCAACTCAAAGTCATGAGTGGGGTAGTTGCGCTCATGCAGCTTAAGCTGCCTCGATGCATAAGCAATAACCCAGCCCTGCTGCATCAAAACACAACCCAAACAAATGTTGGATGCATCACAATAAACCGTGAACCCTCTCCCTGAACTAGAATAGTCAATATAGGAGCGATGGTAAGCAACTCCTTATGCCACAGAAAGCTCCTCTCACCCTCCTCCGACCACACAAAGGGAACATCCTGGTGAGTCAACCGATTCAGAGGTGCCACTATAGATGAGAAACCCTCAACAAAACACCTATAGTACCCTGCCAATACGGCAAAGCTCCGAATCTCACTCACAGAGGTAGGCCTAGCCCAATCACGGATAACCTCAATTTTCACCGGATCTACCATAATGCCATCCTTGGACACCACGTGCCCCAAGAATGCTACGGACTCAAGCCAAAAGTCGCACTTTGAGAACTTGGCATAAAACCGATGATCTCTCAAAGTCTGGAGCACTATCCTCAAATGCTGCTTATGCACACTATAGCTCTGCGAGTATACCAACATATCATCAATAAAGAATATGACAAATGAGTCTAGATACGACCTGAATACACGTGTTATCAAGTCCATGAAAGCGGCAGGGGCATTAGTCAACCTAAAAGACATCACTAGGAACTCATAATGGCCGTAACGAGTCCTTAATGCTGTCTTAGGGATGTTCGCTACTCTAACCCTCGACTGGTGGTAGCCAAATCTCAAGAAAATCTTAGAAAACACTACGGCACCCTGAAGCTGGTTGAACATATCATCAATACGAGGCTTGGGGTTACAGTTCCTCACCGTCACCTTATTTAGCTGTCTGTAATCAATACGCATCCACATCGTACCATCCTTCTTCTTCACAAATAGGACTGGGGCACCCCAAGGTGATACGCTAGGCCGAATGAATCCCTTACCCAAGAGATCTTGAAGCTGAACACTGAGCTTTTTGATCTCTGTGGGGGCCATACGGTATGGTGGGATGGAAATGGAATGAGTACCCGACTCCAAATCGATGTCAAAGTCAATATATCGCTCTGGGGGTAGGCCAGGAAGGTCGTCAAGAAACACATCGACATACTCTTGGACTATAGGCACGGAATAAACGGTAGGGTCCTCCCTACTAACATATCTATCATATGACAAATAAGCAAAACATCTGCTATCCACTAGCCTCCGAGACTTGATACAAAAAATCACCACAACTGGTGTGCGACTACAAGAACCTTGCCACACCACCGGCGGAGTACCAGGCATAGCTAAAGTAACGATCTTGGCATAGAAATGCAAGACCGCTCAGTGAGGGTATAGCCAATCCATGCCCAAAATCAAATCAAAATCCACCATACTAAGCACAATAAGATCAGCTCGAATGACCTACCCCCGAATAGTCACCACACAGGATCTAAAAACCTGATCCACTACTAAAGAATCCCCTACCGGGGTCGAAACACGGAAAGGTACCACTAAGGTCTCTGGACTCACCCCCAACTGAGGAGCACAATAAGCAGACACATATAAATAGGTAGACCCATGATCTAATAAAGCTGAAGCAGATTGATGGCATACAAGAACTGTACCTGTATTCACATCATCAAATGCCTCGGCCTCTGCTTTTGCTGGAGCTGCATAAAATTGGCCTTGGGTGCCTCTACCCTATGCATCCACACTGCCACATGTCCTGCCTCCCTGGGGACATCCTCATGCACCTTGATGCAGACCTCTTCCTCTAGCTGGAGGTGCTACTGCTGATACCAATCTCACAGCCTGAAGAGCTAGTAAGGCTGGTCTTGAGATAGGGCACTCCCTAGACCAATGACCAAGCTCTCCACACATAAAGCAACCCTGAGAAGACCTACTCACAAGTGGAGACAAGCCACCCTGACCTAAGGAACCTGTCTGAAAACCACCCCGACCCTGACTTGGACCGGCACTAAAACTGCCTTGGCTGGTCACCCTCTGATGTCTGCAATGATGCCTGAAATTGGTGACTAGGCTGACCTGACTGGAACCTCTGATGGCCTTGATCCCAAGTAACTCTAGGCCTAGAACGGGGCCCACTAACTCTATCATCCTGCCTGTCCCTCTTGTCGCTGCCTCGTGGGCCTCGCGACGGAGCTGCTCAAGCGTGCGAGCATGGTCCACAACATCTAGAAAAGAGTGGCCCATTGAAACCATAGACTCTGACTCAATACGCAGCTCCAACCTCAAGCCTCTAACAAAACATCGGACTCTCTCCTCCTCCGTGGGCAAGATCATAGTGGCATGACGGGATAACTCATGAAATCTAGCCTCATACTCAGATACCGTCATAGAGCCCTGCTCCAACCACGAGAACTCATCATGAAGCCGATCTCTGGCGCTTTGTGGGATAAACCTAGCCAGAAAGGCCTCAGAAAGGTCTGTCCACGACACAGGTGGGGACCCAGCTAGTCTAGTCTCCATAAAAGAATGCCACCATTGCCTTGCCGGTCCATCTAACTTGTAAGCAGTGAAGTCGGCTCCTCTCGACTCCACTAATCCTTAAGCCTATAGTCGCTCTCGACAAGAAGTAATGAACTCATGGGCATCCACGCCAACTATCCCAGAAAACCTCGGCGGTGACAACCTTAGAAACACCTCGAGCATCTTCAGCTCTCGAAGAGGCATGACCCCATCTAAGACATTCGGTTGAACGGCGACCGATGCTGGCGGCTGCTAAATCCTGGGGCCTCTGCTGCAGGCTGGTCCTACTGAAGAATCTCTAGGGTTTTTGGGGCAAGTTGACCCTGCTGCTGCTGTGCATACCCTCTATCGCAGCTAGAATATGTGCAAGCATCACCTGAAGATCAGGGGCGGTAGATGGAGCGAGTGGTGGATGGGCTGGTCCCGGCCCCATTGGTTAAGGAGGAATCTGCTCAATCAGAGGTTCCGACTCTAGCTCCAAGTACTCCCTCTCTCTCAGCCTGGTGCCGCAGCACCACCTCGACCTTGGGGTCGACCTCTATTACGCGTGTGAGCCATCTTGCGACAGAATGAAACAAGTAAGATTCTATGAAACCAATCGGCCAATAGCGCACGAAAATGGTGCAAGAGATGAAAACCCCCTAAGGACATCCTATAGCCTCCTGAAGATAAGTCATGGATGTCTCCGTGCCTATCCACAGGACTCTACTAGATGCTATCTCTGTATAAGTGAGACCGGTGAACCTGGGGCTCTGATACCAACTTGTCACGACCCAATTCCTTGAGTCAGGATGGTACCTACCAACCCGCTAGTAGGCAAGCGAAACCCTGTCTCGAAACTTAACAGTAATGGGACTGAATGTGGAAACTAACCTCAACTAAATAGAAGCATAAATAAAGGAACACATAAAGGAAGGGCGGAAGAGAAACCATCTATATACAACAACGATACCTCACCGAACCTGGAAGTCATATGTACAGAGCTACTACAAAATGACTACAAGTCCCAAAAGTGGACCACAGAAACAAGACTGTCTCAAAAACGAAAGACAAGCCAAAATATAAGTACAGAAGGAGGTAGGTTACCTCTGGATGCCATGTGCTCACCTTTGCCTCTAGAAAAGACTGCAGCAGGCTCTAACTCAATGGTGATAACTGGTGCTCGGACTTGCATCACAAAAACCGATGCAGAGTGTAGCCTGAGTACCTAACAACAGGTACCCCAGTATGCATCACAGGCCGACTGAGCAAGAAAGGTAAAATCAGACTGAAAGGATAGAATCTACAAACACAGGGGTCAAGCGAAAATGAAATGAAGGACACGAGCTTACCAAAAGTAAAACTAAGTAAAGATAAACCAAAACCTAACTGGACCCCCATAAGCCGAGAAGGTACACTCGTGTACAAGTTTAAATAAAACCCGAATAGACCCCCATAAGCCTGATAGATACATAAAAACGCTAGATCTACGGAACCCAAGGAAACCAACTCCGAATCGAAACAACCAGCCAACTCCAACCCAGTCAACAAGTCTGATTTCCAAATCGACTCACCTAGCCTGCTAACAACTCTGGGGGCCCTACCCAGCTAGTCGAGTGCTACAGAAGGGTACGACGACCCCTCCAAATATCCTGATATCTAACTTCCTGATTGGCTAACACTCCGATGGCCTTCCCCAAGCCAGCCAAGTGAGCCATCTAACAATCCCGGGGGCCCTACCCAGCCATCCAGAGTGCGCAGTGCATACCAACTCTGAAGAGGACCTTAGCTAACTTATATCCAATTACCTAGCCGACTAACACTCCAAGGGTCCTACCCAACCAATCAAGTGAGTTAGGAAACACTCCTGGGGATCCTACCTAGCAAGACAGAGCGTATAAGGTGAACCAACTTTGTAGAGGATCTCAAATTCAAAACCATTGTGGATCGACGTCCACTACCAACCACATCACAACGAGCGCATCAACTCCAAGCTATAGCGAATCGATGTCCACTACCAATCACATCACCACAGAACCGACCTCGAAGCATCCAACCAGGAAGATACCATGCCTCTGATAACGCATTAGAACCACAGAAAGAGGGGAGAAAAGATAGAAGGATTGCAAGCACTACAAAGCTAAAACTAAGTTCAACTATCAGACCCAAGTCTGCTATGCCGGTCTATATGGACCTAGTCCATTCGAATCGATATCGAATACATACAAAAGTCAACCAGGTGCATGGGTCTAAGTCAACACTAGTCTATCCTAAACTAAGGCCAAAGATATACTCCAATACAGTAAATAACCAATAAGACAGTCCGTACGCAGCAACATATAAACAACCCAACAGATAATTAAACACAATCACAAATAAGCAACCCCTCCGATAACATGGTACTAACCCCGAAATAACCCGAGAATCAACCCTAAAGCATGGTTTCTGAGAAGAAGAGAAGCGATACAAGCTACCCACCCTAGATTCACACAAATTCGCGTGCAATTACACAATCAGGCTAAATCTAAAGGAAGGGAAGTCGTAGCCTACCTGAAGGCTGACCGCTCGTGCTCCAAATAACTCTGGCAGAGTCTTCCCCTTTCGAACGGTCTCAGATTGCTGCCTTGCTATCAAAAATAGAATCATACCATCAGCACGGTCGTTTAGACACTAAAATTAATAAAATCATAAACAAACCAATTTCGGAGTCAAAATCAGGAATTATGAGACCCGCTCTTGAATTTTCAGAATTGACTATGTGAAGAGGTCCTAAACCCTCCCCTGAGCTTGTGTTTCAAAATTGAACAACCCTCGAGGCTCGAATCAGCTCCATGCAATAATAAACCCTAGATGCAAAACTTTTCACAATTAGCTTAAGGTGGAAACTTACGCCTCAAATTCACGGAAATTGATGACTACCCAACACTATCTGCGCACTAACCCACACAGTCACCGAGATTCCAAACACCTGGGAATTCGAATCACAAAAAACTGACTTAAAATGAGAAAGATATTAATTTTCAAACTTTTCTCCAACAAAAACCCGACTGCCCTTATATATACTGCCAGACTCACTGACCTCCGCGAATGCGGAGGGAAACCAACCACAGCTCCGCGAACGTTACCAAGGGCCTGCAAATGCGGAGTGAAAACAACTAAACCTTCCCTCAATCGGCTAAGTGTCTACGAACGCGGAGAAAAGGACCACAGACCACCATGAAAGTGGAGCCCTATCCGTGAACGAGGAGCCCTATCCGCGAACACGGAGAGAAAGGCTCCCCAGACCTCTCATACTTCCGCAATGCGGCTCCTTAAACGCGAACGTGGAGAAGGAAGTCTCACACCTCTACGAATGTGGAGAAGAAATGGGTATGCAACATCAGCTGTGCATTAGCTGAGTTTTGGGCATTCTTAAAACTCCGAAGAGGTGCTCGAGATTCGTTCGAAACCCCGTGTACATAAATGAAATATGCTACCCGATCAAATTCGACGTTCAGGACTCAATGGCGCAGTCAAAATTTCCATACAAGGTTATTTCGACTAAATGTAAGTCCCACACCCAAAGCGCCATTTTAGCCATCTTCAACCAAGGGCCTTGAAATTAGATCGAAAGCATCGGGAAGCGCTCAAAGGGACATTCTAAACTATGCTCGCTATGCCTGAACTAATTGCGTTGACGGAATTATCATCCGAGTGCATTTACCAAGAATGTTGACTAAAGTAAAACTTAAGACAAATTTCAAAGGCTAAAGCATCAAATGGCAAAAAGTCACACCAGAAGCCTCGGGACTTAGGCCAATCATTCTACTAGACTAATTTGGCTGCTTCGGAGCTGATGGAACCGTCAGAATTCCCTTCTGAGGTCATTTACTGGTTATGACCGAAATCAACATTTCAAATTTTAAAAGCTCCAAAATAGGAAAACAGGCATAAAACCCAAATGAATGACAAGGCGATCGAAAAGTCAGTGCCTGCAAGTTATAAATGACTTGGGGTCACTACAGGAATGCTCTAAATAACAGAAAGAAGGCATTAACACGAAAATGACCTGGAGGGTCATTACAATTTTTTTATTCCGTGTTTTGCATCTTAATCTAGAACTTGCCTTGCATGTTATTGAAACGAAATAAAATGTGTTACTTTGTTTACGAGATGATAATAGGATTTCATTGATTTGTCTTGTAACTTTCAGCATTTTAAGATATTATATCACTAGTTAGCCCTGTTGAGCCTGTAGTCTTTTGTTGGTAGCCATATTTTGCCCTTAATGATTTTGTTGAATCCTAGTTTTTGCACCTTGGTTCCTTGAGCACTATAGTATAGACTTATTATAATTGTTAATTCAAAAAAAAAAAAGGTTTGTTGGGTGTATAAGGTAATCAATGATAGCTACAAAGTGATGAAAAAACCATCTTTGAAAGAATGTGACTTGAAAAAAAAAGTGAGAGAGAAGAAAAATATATAGAAAAAAAATAATGCTCTCGTTGAAAAAAAATGGAGAAAAAATTAATTGGAGCATTCTTGAGATGATGAGAATTACTTGTAAAATATTTGTTGAAGAGAGGGCTGAAAATAAAGAGAAGAAAATAATGGGTGATGAAGTCTAAAAGTGCAAAGTGCTAAGGAAAGTGTAAGTCACTATTATATAGTTTTCCTACCTATCCCCTAGCCTACATTACAACCCGTTAAAGTCCTATTTGATTCTATTCGAACATGCTTAATTAGTGGAGATGTATATAATGGGCAACCATATGGTTCTTTGTGCATACATGTGAATTCTATTTGTGAGTGTGAGAGTTGTTCTTTGATACTAAGTCCTTAATTTTTATTTAATCTTTTGAATTGAGTGTGTGGACTATTTCTTCTTGTGAGGGACTTGTTTCATGATAGATAGGTGATTTTATTAGTTTTCTTTGATGAGAGTAGGTGAGCAAGCTTAAATTTGATGAGTTCAAAGTCTATTCTTGAGGTTAGGAGGTTAGAGATTTGTTGATTATTTGTATATCTTGCATGATGAGCAGGAATTGTATTTGATGTTTTGAAATTTGAATATGGCCTAATTGTTTGTATCAACCAAAGCAATGATGTTTCTAGTATGGATTTTTTGAGATGAGCTTTAATGCCTGCTCGAGAACGAGCAAAAGTTTAAGTGTGGGGTGTTGATATGAGGCCAAAAATATATTTTCTTGTCATTATTTGTCTCACATTTAGTATTTTTATTTTTTCTTTTTGAGCATCAATTTTATGAATTGTGCTAAATAGTATATTTTATTTGTAGGATTAAATTGGTGTGAAGATGAAGAAGTTTGGAGCTAAAACGAATTAAAGATGGAAGGTTGAAGAAGAAAATCAAGAAAGCAGCTTAATTGATTAAATTTAATATGATAATATATAATATAAGAAGAGCAGTTGAATTGAATTGAAAATTTGTAATATTTCCACGTGTCAATCAGCAAAGATAGAAGCAACAAAAATTGAAGGCGGATGGCGACAAAACACAGTTCACGTGGAATTCAATTTCGTTAAGGTTTTGGGTTCTCAATTTGTTTTGGAATCAATTATTTTTTTTAGGACTTTATATCTATAAATAGTCCATAATAATAATTATTAAGGGTATAGGGAAATCCTTTAGTAGGAAAAAGTCATTATACTTTTAGGGTTCTTTTCTTATTTCTCTTTTCTTAGACGTTAGTAGTTAAAGACCCTTATTCTAGGTCTGAGGCTACGAATTATTGTTTAGTATTGAATTCTATGAATTGAAATTGGTTATCATAGAAATCATTCTTTTCTTCTTGATTTAGTATTCCGTGATTGGCCACCATTGAAATAAACATATTGTCCAAATTGAACTCGAGAGAGAAATAAGAGGATAAAATGTGGAACAAAAGGAGCATGATCTTCTCTAGAATCAGCGTTGATTTGTATCTAGGATAGGAATATACCTAGAGACCTTGCTTGGTTAATAGACAGGATGAAAACGTAAGGCTCGGTAATTGGTTCAGTCTATCCCCACTCAACGATGTAGTTAGACTGCCAATTAAAGCCGGGAGACCATGCTCATTCATATAACCCTATAAATCAGTGATTTGATAACTAATTGAAGTCCATAGAAGAATGTAATATGCATGAATTCTAAGCTGCAGCCCCTAAATTTCCCCAATCATAGTTAGGTAATCTTAGTATTTAACTCTTGAATTCTTTTATTTATAAATTAAATTCTTTTAGTACTCTTGAATATATAACTAGGATAAGTATAATTTAGTAATTAGGTAATTGACAAGTCCTTTGGGTTCGATAATCCGGTTCTTTTAGAGCCACTATATTACTTGCGCGACCACGTACACTTGCGTGTGCATTTGGGAGCAACAGTTATTGAAGTCAAACGGGAGGTAACGGTTTAGCCCCTTGTTGCCCATAATTTAATATCTTGAATATTAATCCACATATCCTTTCTTTCTTTCTTTCTTTCTTTCTTGTTCCTTTTATTGTTTCATCCTTATCATTTGGTATCAGAGCCTAGGTTTAGATTTGTTCATACAAATCTAATCTTGGTTTGCAAAATAAAAAAATAAATCTAAAAGTCCAAAAAAATTCTATATAAATTTTTGTTTTGATTTTTTATTTTTGACACTAGATTTTTATTCCCTAGTGTTTTTTGAGTCTAAGTTTAAAATTTCGTTCAATTTGGAGTTGTAGAAGTGAAGTTGCCATTGAAGGATTTTGAGCTTTGAAACTTTTTAAATTTTGAAAGTGGGTCTTGTGATTGAGGAGAAATCGGAGATAAATAACTATTGAAATTTGTTCTCTATGTCAAGGGGAAGATAATCCTAATGTTTGAGCTAATTTCGAGTTGTTTTGAATGTATTGAAATTAGAAGGTGTTCTAGGTGTTCTTCAAGTTGTTCTTGAAGAAGACGAAGGAAAAAAGTACATTTGATCCAACATTTCCAAGTCAAGGTTGGTCAAAGGTGTTTTTTTGTCCATTGGAGGAAATTTGAGAAAAAAATTAAGATTAAAAAAAATTGAAATTTCTACGTGGACATGCCATGTCAGCAGTCAACAGTAAAAGTTAATCATTGACTACCGAGTCAGCAGCCACGCGTGCTCCAACATAGCAGCAGTTAGCGCCAGCTCTTCCAGACGTGCCACATGGTACATGGAGTGCAACTTCAGAGACTCCAATGTGCAGATTTTGGTCTTAAGAGGCCAAAAATATTCTAAGTATGGGAAGTTTTTTGGACCTTAAAATTTTTGTAAGTGTCCAAACTTCATGATTCTTCTTTTAAAATCATTTGTCTTCCGTACCTCAACTATTTAACAACTAATTAGTATCTTTAATTACTTGTGAACTAGTTTAATCATCAAAACATCCAATCAAAGTCTTACAAGTGATGAACTTCTCTAAGGCTTAAAATATTTTTCCAAGTGTCCAAATTCACTTCTTCTTCTTCCACACTCATTTTCTTCTATCTCTCGACAATTTAACAATTAATTAACATCTTTAATTACTTGTTAACTAGTTTTTAATTATCAAATTATTTCTTTGATCCTTCAGATTAAGTAACAACAAGTAATTGTTCTACTTTTGTTACTTTGTTTGTTTTGAGTTCAAATATTTTCGTACTTCTTTCTTCTACTTTTCTCATCTTAATTCGTTGATAACCTTATTGATTCAAGTCCGTTAGTTTTTGTTGTGTTCTCCTTCTTTGAAGAGTAAAAAAAATTCACTCCACCACAAAGGATAGGTGACCTTGAATTGGTTGGTAAAGCTAGTTCACTATCAATTTTGAGACGACGCGATAGAAGGTTAGTTGAGAGTTCATATAAAGAGTGAAATGAGGAATTATTCTACTAACTTGTTTGTTGAGTTTTATAAGTATGGTGGCAGGATCATTATCATTTTACTATCGGGATCCTCATACTATGAGCACAAATGAGTTGTTTGCTGCAATACAAGGAAATATTGAAAATGTCATTCAATTAGTCACCAAGATGGCACCCGGTGAGTTAGAAAGACTATTGAAGGGTACTACTCGTCATGATGAAGAACCTAAGATGTTGCACAACCAAGGTGAAGACTCTTCATGTTATGAGCTACAAGGTAACAATGATAATTCTTGCACTTCCTTAAGCATGGAAATTTATTGTGTGGCTAGTAGCCAATTGAGTATAAGTGATAGCTTGATTTCATGTGAGCTTAGTGATTCTTTTCCACATAGTGATAATGTATTTGTTGAGAGTGTTCATACACTAGTTGATCCTATTGATGACAGAATAGATTCTTCTTGTAAGATCAATTTGTGTCCACCTAGTGTGACACTTGTGCCTTGAGGGATATTACATTGCCATATAGTTCTTTGTCATGTTTTTATGATGTTCATATTGAGAATCTTGATACACTAGTCTATCCTATTGATGACCGAATTGATTCTTCTAGTAAAATCAATTTGTGTCCATCTAGTATTGATATATGTGCTTTGAATGATAGTTTATTATCAAGTGATATTGGTGTTGATCAACATGTGTGTAATAGTATCTTGTTTGATGATGACATGACTCTTGAGAGTGTGCATAGTGGAATACCTTATATTGTTGGAAGTGTAGCCACTCTTGAAGGCTATTAATTGTTTGAGAATCCACTATGGTGTGATGACACACTTTCCAAAGACGGAAATCTCTTTTGTGAGGATGATAATACGTTTATTAGAGAGGATGGTGTTAAGAAGAAAGGTGATGCTTATGTGTTAATTGCTACTTCTTTCTTATGTGTTCCAATTCTTCATATGAGTTATGATGCTTTAGTAAAGAAAGTTGAGGCTAAACTTGGGAGCACCTTGATTGAAGTTCATTTATGTGACACCTTTCTCTACTACTTGTTTGCATATGATCATGCTTGTGATTTTGAGTGAAGTATGATATTGGAAGATAAGGGTGCCAACCGGACAAAAAAGAGTGTGCTAGATCCATGTTCATGGATTTTCTTTCCATTTGACCCCGGTAATGAGTTGAATTGTGACACTTGTGTAGTGATGTTTGGTCAATATGTCAAGAACAATTTGGATGAATTTTTTGGAACCTTTCCCTATGATGGAAAATCTTTTTGAGGGTTTACAATCCACTTGAGGGGCCTACATTGTGTATGGGGAAGGATACTTTTCTAACCCCCTTTCTTTATTACCTCTTTGCTTAGAATCGTGTTGATTGCACATCTTATGGAAAATACTTGTTTGTATGACCCGATTATGTGGACCTTCTATCATTTTGACCCCGGTGAATGTTTGGGAGTATGTGAGCTTGTAGTAGTGCCATCGTTTGGGTGGTATTATCCTTTTGATGTGCGGAATAGCCAATTTCCTTGTGCTCCATATATGGGCTTAATAGTCATGATAATGAAGGATACCTGGTTGTTCCTTGAGATTGTGTCTCGTTGGTATAATGCTTATTGTGCTAACAATTGTACTAACGCTCATGCTATGAGGACCTCTTGGTTACTTCTCCTTCTTATATTTTGCTAGGTTTTGATTCGAGGACGAATCCTTTCCAAGAAGGGGAAGATGATAACTACATGGATAGCATAGCTCATATGAAAGCTTTAGAGGAGCTTGATGGACACCAAATAAAGACATATAATATGTTAAAGGTTCATCAAAGTGAAAAGAACAAAAAAACTAGCCATATGTGCAAATGGCCATCTCATGAATTCAAGAATTCACCAAAGTAGACAATCAAAGAAGACCCTAATCTCATTAAGGGTAAAATTGTCAAAGAAGTGTCTTCTTTATTTCCTTAGTATAAATATTAGTCTTTTTCATTTTGGAAGACTTAGACTATGTTGAATATTGACTCTCAATTTGTAGTATCTTCTTAGGGAGTAATTAGTGAGTAATTAAGGTGAACTCTTGGGATTGCTAGTTAACTTTTTTGGGTTTGATTAATCAAAGTGTTACCCCTTTGTGATTCTTGGTTTCATTTGGTTATTCTTCATTGGGTTGAGTTTAGGTTATTGAAGTTAATTGGGAGGTTAGGGTTTTAGTACCTTGTTGCCATAATTTCAATAGCTTGAATATTAATCTACATATCCTTTCTTTCTTTCTTTTTCCTTTCCTTGTTTGATCCTTATCAGTGGAGGGCAAGCGCACATCATTGGAACAAGAAGGAATCCCTCCAAGCAAGTAATGCATCTAGTGTCTTTGCATACTCCACAAAATCAATGACACCTTCTACAAATTCAAGTCTCATCTCCACTTGATCAAAATTAGTCATATCATACATCCATCTACACAAATATCACAAAAATTGGATTTGTCAAACATTAGATTAAGTAATAATTCAAAATCTTAGAAATTAAAATTGTAACCTCCTCCTACTTAATCTTGAAGCATTTTGAATGAATAATTCCATTCAAGTTAGAGTTGTCTTTTTTTACTTTTAAGTTCAAAGTTAAAATATTCTTTTAATTAATTTCAACTTAAGATTTGTCATATTTCAAAACTCAAGATTCAAAGTTCACTCAACTTCTGAATATATAAGCTGATGTAACCTATATGAAAATTTATCTAAGTTAAGCAAAAGATGTTGTGTGGAAATAACCATGGTATAAAGTGTAAAGAAGACGGCTAGGCCTAGCAAAACTTCAAGAAGAATGATATGTGCCTAGCTATTCTTTGCATTTGTGAAATTACTTGTTATATTCTAGATATTCTCACCTTGCTTGTTTTCTCAAAGATTGTTCAACTAAGCATAGAAATTTTTATTTTTTTAATCCTAACTTTTCAATGGAGTGGCCTGCAAGTGATGAATCTTCCCTACTTATATGATTATAAAAAATCACAAGCTTTATCTGGTCATTCAAAAGAATAATGAGTAAACTATTTGAAAAATTAAATTCAGCCAAATCTAGATTAATTCTACCATTTTACATATGATTTATCTAGATAAAAGAATGAAAATTTGGAAACATAGTACAGGTAAAAAAGAATTGGCATATAAACTTCTACATTGTTGTTCATACATGTAACTTGCTATTGTTTCACAATAACCATCATAAATTAGAAGAAAAAATAAAAAACAATAAATGTCTGCACTTATATTACATAATGGTTCATGGCCACTAGCCACTGTTTTCGTTTGATTAATTTGAAATTGGATTTAGCTTCAGTTTGTTGGTGAAATAGCAAGTGTGTAACTAATAGGGTGTGTTCTGCACAGAAAAAACATTTTCTTTCATAGTGAACACATTCATAATGTTATTTTCCTTATCAATTTTTTTCTTCATACAATTGTGGTGTCTTGGCCGGTATGTGTGCACTTTGACTAATTCTATGAGGTACCTTGCTACCTCTGTAAATATTGGATCATTCAGTCTATAAGAACCAATACACCGACCCACACCAAATTCAATCAAAAGAACCAAGTAAAAATTTAGGCAGCAACTCAGAAGGAGAAGATTGGGGACAACAATGTCCCGACCCAAAACTTCGATGATAAACCCTCAATTCTGATTAATGAAGGGGCCATTTTTGCGATAGGCGGCAAAATGTTTTTCCTAATTGAACGATCAAAAGAGTGGTAGAAGTACTGGCCACATTTTTTTCTGATAAAATTACTTATATGATACGTAAACATATTACTAGACAAAAGTAAAAAAATATTGTAGATCGAACTAGAATTGTGGAGAAAGCAACATATCTCCATAGGCAGCATTTTATGTAACTTCTCTAATTAATCAAATCAAATTTGTTTCTATAACTGACAAATCATATTTACCATAACCAACTGAAGCAACAACTCATTTTATTCCTTTGACAGATAGCAAAACCAGCAGAATCGAAAAAACGAAAAAGCAAAATAAAAACAGAAGAAGAAATTACTCACTGATTGACTCTGCTGCGATTGCTGGCAATGCAGCGGTGGAGTTGGTACTGGAGGCGTGGAGCTTGATGGGAGGCAGCACGACATTGGAGTCAAACTGTTAGTGGCGTGGGACTAGGGCTTTTATTTTTAAGAGGTGAAGCCGGGGTCGAGCTAAAAGAAAATATCTTCCCTATTTTAATTTTAGTAAAAAAAGATAAGTCACCTCACAAATTTTCTTATTTTAAATGTAATTGATTGAATTTGATTTTAAAAAAGAGACCTCATGAGGTCTCTAAAATTAAATTGTTATTTTTTATTTTAATAAATAGCGACCTCATGAGGTCGCATTTTTAGCCAAAGTCGCGGTCAAAGTGAATTTTAAAACAAGCGTCTCCCCACTATTATTTGGGCCAATTTTTTCTTTATGTAATCGATCTCATGAGGTCTCTTTCTTTAAAACTAAATTTAAGAAAATTATTAATGCGAATAGCAACCTATTTTTGAGGTCTCTTTTTATTATTTTTTTTAGTAGTAAGCTCAGATTGAATGACTACCTGTCATATGAAGGGCGATTTAATTTGCTATGAAGGTGACAGATGGCCAAAGAGCGCCGATCAGGTCGGTGAATCACCGAGCTGGCCGAGATTGCCGACTATTCTTGTACCTCGTGGGAAACCATTGATCAATTCGGCGAGTTTAAGATTTATCACCAAAAAGAATCGGCGAATCGGCGAAGTTAACAGTACAACCCCAAATTATGCAGCCCACTGGGCGAACTAAGTTGGGTTCGCCCAACAAAGTCAGCGGATCACCGAGTTTGGGGTGTACATTTATGAACATGACAGCACTTCCATAAAGTTGAGCTGCCCAAAGGGAGAAGTCGTTGGAGCTCCGCCTAATGGAATAGGTGAATCACCAATCAGGGTCACTTGTTGCCTATCCCCTTTCCATCCTACACAAGTAACACACATTATTGAAAACTACTAAGACTTGGGTTGCCTCCCAAGAAGTGATTGATTTAACGTCGTGGCATGACATGGTCATGCTTCTCATGCATCGTCAAAATACACCACACCAATAACTCTCACATCACGACCTTCTCCACAATATACTTTCAACCATTGGCCGTTGACATTGAATTTTACCCCCTTTATATCTTCTATTTCAATTGCTCCATTTTCGTACACCCGAGTTACTTTGTACGGACCAGTCCATCTTGACTTTTATCTTTTATGGGAAAGTTTCAACCTTGAGTTGAAAAGGAGAAATAGCTCAACTACCCGAAACTCTCGGTGTAGGATCTTGGCATCATGCCAGCGTTTAACTTTCTCCTTGTAGAGTGCAGAGCTCTCATATGCCTCCAAATGGAATTCATCTAATGCAAGCACTTGGTCAACACGGTTCTTTAAAACCATATCCCAATTTAAGTTCACCCTTTTTAACGCCCATAAGACTTTGTGCTCCTATTCGATAGGCAAGTGACAGGACTTTCCAAACACTAAATGGTAAGGGGATATTCCAATGGGGGTCTTGAAGGCAGTCCTATAAGCCCAAAGTGCATCATCAAGTTTGCTAGACCAATCAGTTTGGTTGACATTCACCGTTTTGGCCAAAATGTTCTTTATTTCTCAATTAGAAACTTTGACTTTCCCACTTGATTGAGGATGGTATGGCATGGCGACCTTATGTTTTACCCCATCTTTGGATAAAAGCGCTTCAAATTGGCAGTTACATAAATGAGAACCGCCATCACTTATACTTGCTCTTGGGGTACCAAATCTTGTGAAAGTGTGCTTCTTGAGGGACTTTGTGACACTCCTCCCTTCATTGTTTGGCAACGCTACAGCTTGTACTCCTTTTGAAACATAGTCCATTGCCACCAGGATGTACTTGTTCATGAATGAACTAGGAAAGGGTCCTATAAAATAAATTCCCCAAACAACAAACAACTCCACTTCGAGATTTGTGAAAGAGGAAGTTTGTGCCTCTTTGAAATACTCCCTTGCATTTGGCACTGCACACAAGACTTACAAAAGGCATGAGCATCTTGAAACATCATGGGCCAATAATAACCACATTGCAATACCTTGGAGGCTGTACGAATACCTCCATGATGTCCACCCAAGGTGAAGTATGGCAAGCGTAAAAAATAGCCTATATCTCCACTACAGGGACACACCTCTGTATAACATGATCGGCACATTCTCTAAAGAGATAAGGTTCATCCCACACATACTTTTTAACATCAAACATGAATTTCTTTCTTTGGTAGCTGTTCAGTCCCTCAGCCAACAACCCGCACACTATAAAGTTTATAAAATCAGCGTACCATGGTATAGCATTGTGGGAAATCATCATCACTGCTTCGTTGAGAAATGCATCATCAATATCTCTTCCCTTAGCCAATGTTGCTCTTGATTCTAGCCTTGATAGGTGGTCATCCCTTTGATTTTCGCAACCCTTCCGATCTCTTCCTTCAAAATCAAACTCTTGGAGAAGAAGTACCCATCAAATCAATCTATGCTTAACTTCCTTCTTTTCCATCTAGTATCAGAGAGAAGCATTTTCATTATGCCCCACAACTTTGGTACCCAAAAAATATGCTTTAAATTTTTCAAAGCCATACACGACAGCCAATAACTCTTGCTCCATCACGGTATAGTTATTTTGGGTACAATTCAAAGTCTTGCATGTGTAATCGATAGGATGAAAGAATTTATTTTTACGCTGCCCAAGAAAAGCACGCAGCGCCAACCCACTTGCATCACACATCATTTCAAATGGAAGACTCCAATCGGGGGCAAATATGATCGGGGCTGAAACAAGTTTTTCTTTGAGGCTCACAAAGCTTTCAATCAAACAGCGTCAAACTCAAAAGCACACTCTTTTTCAAGTAGTCGACACAATGGAATTATTAGCTAGTTGCTTTAGGACTGCAGTGTTTATTTCTAAGTTTCCTATATTTTTATTTTTTTTTGTTATTTTAGGAGGTAGTTACTATGGTTAGCACCATGCCTTAAAAGTAGGACCATGATCTATTTCAGTTTTTTCCCTATATTTTTATGTATCTGTTTTTCTACAGAATTAATTTAACTCTATGCATAAGCTTTTCTCTAAGTCATCTTCTTCACTTTTAGTTCCTTCTATTTTCCTGTTTTCCTTTCTGTTGCAGACTAAACATTGTCTTCATTGTGTTATCTACCATTTGCTTATTAAAAACTTACAGTTGGTATCAGAGCTTTCATCTTAAGGGATCTGTGATCGAGTTGGAGAAGCCATGGATGCTGAAGCAAGTTTCTTACCAATTGCTCCACCGGTCTTTGATGGAGATAATCATCAGATCTGGGCAGTATGAATGGAGACGTACTTGGATGCTTTGGATCTCTGGGAAGTTGTGGTAGAGGATTACGATATCCCAGCCCTACTGAATAATCCAACCATTGCTCAGATTAAAGCACACGAGGAAAAGAAGACAAAGTAATCGAATGCCAAGGCATGTTTATTTGCTGTTGTATCGACAACAGTTTTCACGTGAATAATGTCCCTGAAAACTGCTAAAGAAGTATGGGATTATCTCAAGGAAGAGTATTCAGGAGATGAGAGAATAAAAGGTATGCAAGTTTTAAACTTAATTAGGGATTTTAAATTGCAAAAAAATGAAGGAATCTGAAACAGTGAAGGAGTATTCAGATAGACTTCTAAATATTGCAAATAAGGTGAGGCTACTCGGCTCTACACTTGCAGACTTAAGAATTGTTGAGAAGATTCTTGTAACAGTTCCTGAAAGGTATGAAGCAACAATTACAACCTTAGAAAATACTAAGGATTTGTCAAAAAATAGTTTGACAGAGTTGCTCAATTTCCTGAAAGCTCAAGAGCAAAGAAGACTCATGAGACATGAGGTTAAAATAGAAGGGGCTCTTGTCAGTAAGCTTCAAGTTAAAAAAATTCAAAAGAAGAAAAATAATCAAGCATTGTGTGAAGGAGAAACATCAGCCAACGGCAAAAGTAAGGGAGGAAGCGCGAAGAAAAGTTATCCCCCTTGTCACCACTGTGGAAGAAAAGGCCAACCACCATTCAAGTGCTGGAGGAGACCTGATGCTAAATGCAAGAAATGCAATCAGCTTGGACACGAGGTAGTGATTTGCAAGAATAAGGCCCCGCAGCAAGAAGCAGATGCTCAAGTTGCTGATCAATAAGAAGAGGATCATCTTTTTGTTGCAACATGCTTTTCAAGTAAGAGCTCAACAGATTCTTGGTTAATTGATAGTGGTTGCACTAACGACATGACTCGTGACGAGAGTCTATTCATGGAGTTGAAGCCCACTGAAATTTCCAAGGTTCGGATAGGAAATGGAGATCACCTTCCTGTCAAAGGAATTGGAACCATAGCTATCAAGACAAGCACTGGCACAAACAAAATCTTAGAGGTTCTTTATGTTCCTGAAATTGATCAAAATTTTCTAAGCGTAGGACATCTGATGGAAAAAGGATTCAGAGTTTTCTTCGAAGATCATCACTGTCAAATTAGTGACACTACTGGAAATGAAATTTTCAGGGTGAAAATGAGAGGAAGGAGTTTTTTACTTTAATCCAACAGAGAAAGAGCAACTAGCTTATACCATGAAGGCAAGTGTAACAGAAACCTGGCACAAGAGACTTGGCCATTATCATCTACAAGCACTATTGTTACTGAAGAAGGAAGATATGACAAGAGGACTACCAACTCTAGTTGACACTTACCAAGCTGTCAAGCTTGCCAATTTGGTAAGTAGAATAGGAAGTCATTTCCTAAAGCAACATGGCGGACTTCTCAAAGGTTGCAACTGATTCATACAAATGTTACAGGACCACAAAGAACACCGTCTCTTAATGGTAGTCTATACTATGTTATATTCATTGACGATTATACAAGACTCTGGTGAATTTCTTTTATGAAATAGAAATCAGAAGTGGATGGAATTTTCTAAAAGTTCAAGAAGATGGTGTAAAATCAAAGTGGTTGCAGAATCCAATTACTGCGGTCTAACAATGGAAAGGAGTATAATTCTGAAGAATTTAACAAATTTTTTGACGAAGCGGGTATTACTCATCAGCTTACTGCTCCATATACTCCACAACAAAATGGAGTTAGTGAAAGGAGGAACAGATATATAATGGAGATGACGCGGTGCATGTTGCATGAAAAAGAGTTGCCGAAAAGTTTTGGGTTGAGGCAACTAATACGACAATATTTCTCCAAAATCGGCTTCCTACTAAAGCATCACTAGATAAAACTCCATTCGAGGCTTGGAATGGGTTCAAACCATCATTAAGCTTCATTAGAGTATTTGGTTGTGTTTGTTTCTTTCATGTGCCATAGGTTAAAAGAAACAAACTTGACAAAAAGGCACTTCCTGGAATATTTGTGGGTTATAGCTCATCCTCCAAAGCCTACAAAGTTTATAATCCACAAACAGGGAAGATGATTGTCATTAGATATGTGCAGTTTTTTGAGGAAGACAAATGGAGTGGAAGGAAAATCAAATTTCAGTCCAATCTTCAGAGGAGCAGGCATTTGATCACTCACAAAATGAGTTAGTGGATGATCTTCCAATTAGAGGTACAAGACTACTCTCTGACATCTACCAACAAAGTAATGTGGCAGTTTGTGAACCTGCAGGGCACGAGGAAGCACTTCAAGATAAAATTTGGAGAAATGCCATGGAGCAGGAGATGCTAATGATCAAGAAAAACAAAACTTGGGAGCTAGTTGACCGACCAAAAGATAGGAAGGTCATTGGAGTAAAATGGGTGTTTAGAACCAAGCTTATGATGGTTCTATCAATAAATACAAGGCTAGGCTTGTTGTCAAGGGATATGCCCAAATATTTGGTGTTGATTACTCAGACACCTTTGCTCCAGTAGCCCGATTGGATACCATTAAATTGTTGCTAGCAATAGCATCACAAAAGGGCTAGAAAGTGTTCCAGCTAGATGTGAAATCTGCCTTTTTAAATGGTGTACTACTGGAAGAAATCTATGCAGAGCAGCCCAAGGGTTTCTTTGAGCAAGGAAAAGAAGAAAAAGTGTGTCTGCTTAAAAAGGCTCTTTATGGCTTAAAACAAGCTCCAAGAGCTTGGTATAGCAGGATGGATGATCACTTGTTGAGTTTGGGGTTTGTACGAATTGTATCTGAAGTTACTCTATATGTCAAACATAAAGGAACTGATCTTCTCATTGTTTCCCTTTATGTTGATGACCTCTTGGTGGTCGGAAACAATGTGTAGCTGGTTGAAGAGTTTAAGAAGGAAATGGTGCAAGTCTTTGAGATGAGAGAGTTGGGGCTAATGATATACTTTCTGGGAATGGAAATCAAGCAAGGCCGTGATGAGATTTTTATCTCCCAAAAGAAGTATGCAGGAGAGATACTTAAGAAATTTCATATGGAAAATTGCAAGGCAACAAACACACCAATGAATCAAAAGGAGAAGTAAAGCAAAGAGGATGGAACTGATAAAATTGATGAAGGAAATTTCAGAAGCTTGATTGGATGTTTGATGTATCTCACTGCTACAAGGCCGGATATTTTATTTGATGTAAGTCTTTTATCTAGATTTATGCATTGTGCTACTGAAATGCATTTGCGAGCAGCAAAAAGAATTATAAGATATATTAAAGGCATTGTTGAATATGGTGTCAAGTTCCAGAAGTGCGAGAAATTCAAGTTGTATGGATTCTCAGACAGTGATTGGGCTGGATCCATTGACGACATGAAAAGTACATCAGGATATTGCTTCAGTCTGGGATCACGGATTTTCGCTTGGTGTTTTAAAAAGCAGAAAATAGTGGCACTATCCACAGCAGAGGGTGAATTCATTACAACAACTGCTGCAGTAAATCAGACCTTATGACTGAGAAAAATATTTTTTGATTTGCATATGGAACAAAAAGTTAATACTAAGGTTCATGTTGATAATCAGGCTGCAATAGCTATTTTGCATAATCCGGTGTTCTATGGAAAGACTAAACACTTCAACATCAAGCTTTTTTTCTTGAGGGATGTGCAGAAAAAAGTACAAGTAATTCTTGTTTATTGCAAATCTGAAGATCAGCTAGCAGATGTATTTACAAAATCCCTTCCTGTCAGCAAGTTCGAGTTCCTAAGGCAACAACTTGGAATTTGCAGCTCCTAATGCAAGGAGGGGTATTAGTTAGTTGGTTTAGGATTGTAGTGTCTATTTCTAAGTTTCATGTAATTCTTTTTTTTGTTATTTTAGGAGGTAGTTACCATGGTTAGCACCATGCCTTAAAAGTTGGACCATGATCTATTTCAGTTTCTTTCCTGTATTTTTGTGTATCTGTTTTTCTACATAATTAATTTAACTCTCTGCATAAGCTTTTCTCTAAGTCATCTTCTTCACTTTTAGTTCCTTCTATTTTCCTATTTTCCTTTCTATTGCAGATGAAACATTATCTTCATTGTATTATATGCCATTTTCTTATTAAAAACTTACAGGAATAGCCACTTTTGAGAAGTTTTTTTATAAATCTCCGGTAGAAATCGGTATGGCCTAGAAAACTTTGCACCCTTTTACAAAAATTAGAGGAGGTAATTTGGCAATGACATCAACTTTTGCTCGATCTACCTAAATTCCCTTTCTGAAGATTTTATGCCCAAGAAAAACTCCTTCCTTCATCATAAATGGACATTTTTCCCAATTTAAAACCAAGTTTGATTCTACACAACCCTGCAACACCATCTCTAAATGATGAAGGCATTCTTCAATGAATCACGGACCACCAAAAAGTTATCCATGAAAATCTCCATAGATTCCTCCATCATGTCAGAAAAACTTGATACATACACCTTTGGAAGGTAGCGGGGACAATGCACAATCAAAAGGGCCTTCGCTTGAAAGCAAACGCTCCATAGGGACAAGTGAAGGTGGTTTTCTCTTGATCTTTCAGTGCTATGGATATTTTATTGTAACCGAAATACCCGTCTAAGAAACAATACCACCCTTTTCCTACTAGCCAATCAAGCATTTGAACAATGAAGGGCATAGGGAAGTGGTCTTTCTCGGTCCAAGAATTTAGCTTCCAGTAATCTATACATTCTCGCCATCTGGTTACGGGCCAAGTAGCTACAAGTTCAGCCTTCTCATTTGGAACTACCGTCATACAACCCTTTTTTGGAACACATTGAATGGAACTCACCCATTGACTATTCGCAATAGGAAAAATCACCCTCGCAAGCAACCATTTTACTATTTCTTTCTTCACGACTTCTTGCATAGGAAGATTTAACCTCCTTTGGTGCTCAATGCTTGGCTTACATCCTTTGGTGAGTTATATTTTATGAGTACATACCCCCGGAGAAATTCCTACCATGTCCGCAATTGACCAACCGAAAGCTCTAATATGCTTCCTCAACACCTTTATCAATAACTCTACTTTCCATGTTTTGAGGTCATTTGCAATAATAACTTACAATGTATTTTTTACTCCCAAGAAGATGTATCTAAGATGAGGAGGGAGTACTTTCAACTACAATTTTGGGGGCTCCAAGATGGATGATTTGGCTAGTGTTACCTCTCGACTAGACAAGTCAATGTCTGTTTTTTTGGATTTGACGTGTATGATCTCACACCAACAAGGGCAGTGACCACTTCATCATAATAGCTTATTTCTTTTCCATCATAGTTGAGTAACACGGCTGCCAAAGATTCTCCATTAAATGCCAACTCACCAATACTAGCCACTGCCTCATCAATTTGATCCAAGTGTGATACCACATGCATGTCACTAGGATACTTCATAGACTTGCAAATGTTGAAACTAACCTTTTCTTCATTAATCCGAAACTTCAACTCACCCCCTTCAACATCAATTAATGCTTTGCTGGTAGCCAAGAATGGCCTACCATGTATCATAAGGATTTCAATATCAATCTCATAATCTAGTATCGCGTAGTCAGCTGGAAACACGAACTTATCCACCTTCACTAAAACATCATACACTATTCAAACCGGTCTTTTTATTGAAAGATCAGCCATAAAAAATCTCATGTTTGTCGGTTTTGGCTCTTCAAGCACAAGTTCAATAAAGAGCTTCAATGGCATCAAGTTTATATTTGCCCCAAGATCATGTAATGCTTTAGAAAATATGCACGTACCAATGGTAAATGGGATAGTGAAAGCTCCGGTATCCCCCTTCTTCATAATGGCATTCTTTATCATAATTGCACTAAAAGTTTGAGATACCTCAATTGTTCCACAATCAGCCAATCTCCTCTTCGTCACCAACTCTTTCATAAATTTTGTATATCCAAGCGTTTTGACCAATGCATCCACCAATGGAATGTTGATTGACAAATCTTTGACTACCCTAAGAACTTTTGATATTTTGCATTATCGCCTTTCTTGCTCAACCATTGAGGTAAGGATCGGTAATTTTGATTAGAACTTTAACAATTGGGGTGATGTCATTGTTATAACCCTTGCTTGCTTGTGGATCATTTGTATCATCTTCGACTAATGGTGCTTAAACTTGTTACAATGGCTCATCATCGACAACCACAATGTTCTTACCATAACCATCAATAATCGGTGCATTGTGTAGTGTTTTTCCACTTTTAGTTACCACATTTTGTACTTGGGTAGCATTCATAGCATCAACATTCATGTAACCCATCAATTCTTCCTTTGCATTGCAATACACAAGAGTAGCCAACTGACTCATTTGTTCTTTATGTGGCTTGATTGAGGATGAATGGAAAGTAACTGTATTTGTCAATGATGAGGAGACACTTCTCATCTCTTACAATATCATACTAGACTCTTCCACTTTATGAAGAATTTTAGCTAAAAACTTCTCGGTTCGAGCACTTCCTGGAGAGGCGAAATCATGAACCTACACCAATTCTTCTCCATCACACTCACTTCCATCCCAACTTTCCCTACTATCACAACAATCAACATCTTCCCAACTACTATCACTACACTTGGTCCAACCTTTATTTACGGTAAGCTTTGGATAACTTAATCGCAAACCCTCCATTTGGCAACATCTTAATTTCATGTTTTCATTGTATTCACCCCCGAATGTAGCAATCCCTTGACTTATATCCATTGCACTAACTGATCACATAGCACTTCCCATGACATGTTTTTACAAAATCTCAAATTGAGCCGTCAATTTAGCTATGCTTATAGCACGCTCTAGATTTTTCTCTTCTTGTTCTTTAACAGCCCCAACTATGGAAGTGATACATGATCTTCACAAGTATGCCAAACTTGATTAATTTTGGTCATGTTGTCAAGTAGACTTGAGGCCACTAGAAATGGTTGCCTCACTATTCCTTCTTGAAATAGATGATCAGCCAGCCACTTATGTACACTGCATCAAGGCTTCTATAGAATTATTGAAGAAGCAATGTGTCTGAAATGCCATGATCTTGACATTTTTGAAGTAAGCTTTTGAACCGTAGCTAGGTTTCATGAACAGGTTCTACATTTACTCGCTTGAAATTTAGAATTCCATCCCTTAGTTTCACCATTTTTGAATGAGGAAAGAACCTTTCAAGAAAATCTTCGGTCAATTCCTCCCATGAAGAGATGAAATTCAGCGGTAGCTCAATCAACCACTTAGTTTCATAAAGCATCATGAAAAACGAGAACAACCTCAACCGCATTGATTCTTGTGAAATGCCTTCTACAGTAAAAGGCCTACACATATTCACAAACTTTCAAAGATGGTTGTGGGGGTCTTCATGCTCAAGACCTCCAAAAAGTCCTTGAATTTTGATCAGCTGCAACATTTGTTTGATTATATTAAATGTAGCATTCTTTGGTAATCGAATTGCTCGAACTTTCCTGGTAACATTGAGATTCATGTCACCCATATTCTTAACATCATTATTTTTTCCACAGTGATTAGCAGCATCACTACCATCGAGACTCATGTTTCCTCCTGTAACTAAACAAAATAAATACACCAAACAAGTAACCAACTACAAATAAACAAGTTCACAAGTTAACTTCGCAAATTGAATTCTTAGCCATCACTCCCCGACAACGGCGCCATTTTTTATAACGCTCAAATTATCCTCAAAAACCATTAAGTGAATAAGCGATTGTTGTTAATAAAAACTCAATAAGAGTCGAGGTCAAATCTCACAGGGAGTGACATAATGGAAAGAGTTCAATTTGGAAATTAGAAATGTGACCTATTCTTTCTAGCTATTAGAGAGTGGGGTGTATAACTCCACAAAGTTTATCTAAAATAGTTGTAATTTGATTATCACCGCAAAACTAGCAAAACAAGAGTATACAATTACAAAATGACCTAGGGGTGTGGGAGTTAGCATTGATATCATTAAGGGGTTAAAGTGTTTGCGCAAAAATTACTAGACAATCATGGATAAGCTGGGTCATCATTACCGATACTAATATTCTTTTGATCTCAAAGTATCATGGCACAAAATCTCCTTTCGGTCTCATTTATGCAAATTACAAATCAACCCCTTAATTTTTAATAATCCCTCATTCAAGCAGATTTAGCAATGAAGATAAACCTACAAATCCTTTTTTTAAGCAAAATATAGGAATCAAATCCAAATTGCAAGTATAAAACTATCTATACACTTCTATTGATCCCTTTAGGTCATCAATCAGAGATCTGACATAGGGTTAAGTTGGACACCTTAACCCATGAATTAATTTTCTGTTAAACAACTTGAATCCGTGATTAACTAACAATAAAACAGAGAAAGATGCTAAATCTATTAAAATATCACCCAATCCCATAATCACACCCCTAGATATTGGGGTTTTAGGCACACACACTAAAGTGAAAAGAAATTATACCCAAAGTGAATCCAGCCATTGATTTGTAGTTAATAAGCAAGAATCTTCAAGACCCACTTCAAATTTGAACTTTCCAAGTGTCGATTACAAAGCTATTCTCGAAACCTCAAAACCAAAAGGGATGGAGGAAAAGTTCTATCTCAATATCTCTGTAACACCCCAAACTTCCAAGGGATTTTAAAATGCAGAACTCACCTGAAGACAGTGACCTACTGAGGCCCCCTACGGGCAGTAGATGGATTGACGGGCCATAGGTGGAGACTGTCAATGGCAATGTGAAATTTGAGGATTTCCAAGTTTTTGAACCTTGACCTAAGGGTAGCAGGACGGTTCTTGAGTCGAACGACGGTCCGTAGAAAGTAACCGTAGATGACCCTAGACTTAGCCAAACTCCTTAAACTCAGGCAGTGATCAACGGTTGTGGTGTACGGTCCTTAGATGAACCTACCAACCGTATATCGAGACCGTCGTTGAAGGGTCCCCAGATACCAACTCTCTGAATCTTTTGACGGTTCAACAGGACGGTCCTTCAATGGATGTACGAACCGTAGATCCTGTCCGTCGATTAGCCCCGACAGTTTTTAATTAATGGCGTTTTGGTCTTTTACCTAATTGTTTACCTATTAAGCTAAGTTGGTTATAACCTTAATCTAAGACTTATAAATACTTTCTAAGCCTAATTGCTTTAATTCTAATTCATTCCAAAACTCTCCTCTCTCAAATATTTCTCTCTCTAAAAAGAAACTCTCTCAACTCTCAAGGAAGAAGAAGAAACTTGAATCCTGCATTGAAGACCTTCAATCTTCTCCAATTCCTTGTGGACTGCTTTGAAGTATGATAGTATTCACCATTTGGAGCCCTTTCCTCCAATGGGCCCTCCCTTTTCTTTATGAATTTCAAGGTTTATTCTAACCCAATTGAATTAGGGTTTGTGATCAATCATTGTGGGTTCTTCAATTATGATTTCAATTGTTTATTTTATGATTCCTAGTGCACGATCTAGCGTGATAAAGTAACTTAGTGCATGAAGTAACGTGAATTACATGATTTGATGTAAAGATTGCATGAACCCCATGATTCCAAGCTAATTCTCCCCAATTTGATAATCTATGCTTTGATTGTTGGGTTGAGTTATGATTTGATGAAGTTTATGAATTTTCTATGAAATCAAGCATGAATTATGAATGAATTGAGGATAATCTTATGAATTTAGCATGATCAAGTAAAAAGCATGATTTTCCTCTTTTATGTGGGTTCCTTCAAGTATGACTAAATTGCCTTGATTATGATATTCTAAATGTTAGCTTGCATTGAATTGCATGGTTTGAGATAAAGTCTTATGAAACCATGATTTATGAATTATGAGCATGATGAACTATGAAAAGATAAAGCTTATGAACTCATACATGTCTCTTATGAAGTTAATGATGCTTTAAGGGTACTTTGAGATTGATGCATTAAAGTTTTATGATATGTAGATATTGATGATGAATTATAAAAGGATTTTCTTAACCAAGGAGAATAGGGAGTAGATTCAATGAAAGGAACAAGAGGAGATCCCTCATGTTTTTCCCCCTCCCTATGATAGTCAAGAGGAGATCCCTCATGCCTATCCAAGACAATACAAGAGGAGATCCCTCATGTCTTCTATGGAGCTATTCTAATGGAAAGGACAAGAGGAGATCCCTAATGTCTACTCATAGTAAGGTAGGGGAGATCCCCCATGCTTCCTAATGATATGATACGATTATGACTATGATTAATCCGTGGGAACTATGCTTAGCACCAAGAGGACCAGAGGAGATCCCTCATGTCCCATACCTATGTGCCCCTATAGGATGTCTTGAATAGACCTTTGATTAGCTAGTGGATGCACATAAGCTAAGAAGTTTATGGTCCTACCTTGGCAAGTAGGACACCTCTTTTCGGTGTGGGGTACACCGGATTCCATGTTGATAGCTCTCATGGTCTTACATGTCGGTTAAGGCTTTTCCCCACAAGTGAATGAACAAGTGTTCTCATGACGAAGTAAAGAAAAGAAAGAAAGATGATTTAGCTTGCTTTGGCCTTGATATATGCTTTATGTTTCATGTTTATCATGTATTTTAGCTTGGCCATTGCATGTCATGATTATTTCTCTCTCTAGCATGACTTATGTGTTTATGTGCATTGCTACCATACTTATTACTTAATTGTTCTAACCCATACCCTTGCCTACATTAACTTCTTTGGTGTAGGACATGGTGATTCACCTTCCACTCATAGCTAGAGCATTGACTTAGAGTTGATAGAAGACTTGGTGAGTCCTCATCCATCCGAGGACATAGCCTAGTTGTTCTTATTTTCATGTCTTTCCTTATGTTTGATATTGTATTGGGTTGCGTCCCTATCACTTTTATTTATATTCTATGATATTAGAAGGCTTTGAGACATGCGTTGTAGACTTCCACTATTTTGAGAAAAGCTTGATATAAAATGCTCTTTTGAACTCTTATTTCTCTATTATCTTTTATGTTATGTATGCTAAGGGTTTGTATGAGGCCTCTCGGGGTCTTGTACGCCATGTTACATCTTGGGGCTACCCTGGGTCATGACAATCTCAAAGTTAGAGTTTATAAAAGTTACATTTTCTCTCTCTAATTTATTGTTTATAGTTTCCCCAAAAGTAAATTCAAATTGTTTCACGACTTTTTCGGTGACATTAGCCGGGCTCACCTAGTACATTCGGTGGATCACCGTTTAGTCCTTTAGCTCATCCTTTCTTGGCCTTAGGCTTTAGGTATTTGATCCTCAATCAATGGACTCCATTAAGCCTGCCATTCCCCATTGGGCATATCGACAATTACCACCTTAATTGCCTTCTCAACCTTCATTTTTAGCTCCATAGTCTGTCATATTAGAAAGTGAGACCAAACTTGCCTTATATCATTCGACGGGTCACCAAATTTTTCTCTTCTCCTCGACTTGGCTTGACCCATTTTTATTGAAAACTGTCAACTTCGGCGGAACCAACCATTTCAACAATTTACCCTTTTTCTTTTGGCAAGAGCATCAAGGTTTTTATTAAATTTTAACATTCTTGGCCTTCTTTTCAAGTATGTATCCTCACCTTTTCCTTTTTCCGTCGTATCTAGAAATCATTAAAATATCATCACAATGGCGCATAATTAGGCATTGAGGACGTTAATTATTGAACTAAAACTACCTCAAATTAGTGTAAATGTATCATTCATCCGAGGCAGCTTCACATGTAGGGTCAGCATCTGGCTCACAGTCCCAGTTAGGGTCGGGATCACAAGTATGGGATTCTATGCATCCTACGTAGCTACGGTGAAAAATGCTCTACCCATGATGGCAAAAGAGTTGGACTAGCCCCTAGTCCTAACCACATTAGTACGTGACATTCCCATAGATTTATTGGAGCGTACTGTCTGCCATTTTATTTATGGCCCCTCAAATGAGTAGCATATCGATACAGTTGAGTTCGACTACCGGATGTAAGTATGGAATAGATCAGCCATGAGGGACGCAGATAAGAAAGAAGACTTGCTGTGATGGGTAGTCAGTTATATAGTTGATCAGGGTGACAACACCAAATGGGTTCAAGATTTTTCGGCACCTATCAAGAAGGCTTCACTCAGTTTTACTGTGAAATTTTTATGGTCCATTCTCCGTGCTAGACTGTCACCTACTATGGCGGACAATCATTTGACTTTGGAGCAGGATGTGATGGTAGCCTATTTGATAGCCAGGCGTGAGATTGACTTCACTCGCATATTGATTCCTTAGATCCATGAGAGAGCTTTTTGGAAGACCACTACCCTTTGATTCCCATGCTAGATCTTTCAGCTCTGTAGAGAGGCTACTATCCTGGTGATTACTGTTGATACTTTGGTTCAGGTTACTAAGACCATGGATGTCAGTATGATTCACGATGAGGCCAACCCGGCAGCACTGAGATGCGGCATCCACTACATCACAAGAGCAGCCTGGAGAGGGCGATAGTCTAACCACAACTTTTGAGCCTGTTAGGACTATTCCTCCATCTACATCTTCCCCGGCTAATATCACACCTTGTGTTCCCACTACCTCGGCTCTCTTCAATTTACCCATAGCCAGCCTTCAAAGGCTAGAGACTCAGATGGCCCAGTTGCTACAACACCTTCAGCCCTGGATGTGGCAGGTTGTTGAGGATTTTAAGGTAAGGATGCAGACTATTATTGTGAAGCAGACTCAGGTCATGCAGCGGATGATAGAGGGCTTCTAGTTGAGGGGTCTAGGTCATCCCCAGACTACACCGAGTGTAGTTCTTTCAGGGTTCCAGACTGAGCTGGCCACACTCTGAGCTGATAAAGCTGCATTGGCTGTTGTTGTCTCTTTTGCACCAGATCCTTCTCTCGCAGATGCTGGAGGTGATGTTATATTTGCTTTATTTGGTGATGTAGACCCCCTCGTGTGGATGGGAAGCATACACAGACAGATGATGACATTATTGATGGGGTTGAGAAGCAGAGACAGAAAAATAAAGAGTGGTGTGAGGTTGAGGAAGCTCAGCGACAGTCGAGGATACATGAGGACTTGAGAGTGCAGATTGTCTAGGAATTGGCAGCCAGAGCATTGACTTCGAGGGGCACTACTGATGGTGCTTCTCAGATTGTTTCAAAGGATGTCTTTGATGGCGTCCCACAGGTTACTATGCAGGCGCACACTGTTGCACCTGGGTCCCCATCAGCGGACCCACTTGCCTCCATCTAGTTCTTTAGCACTTAGGCGCCACATGTTTTTCTTCACCCTTAGTTCTTTGTTTTTCATGAATTGAGGGCATTGCACTTGTTTTATGTGGGGGTGGGGTGAACCTGTAATGAGTGTAAGAGTGAAGTCTGAATAACCCAAACACTCTAATCATGCCTTTGGATTTTCTTGCATGTGTTCTTTTTCTCCAAGGACTATTTAATTTCTGTTGAACCGTCATGTTTAGGATGTTGTTAGTAAGAGTAGACTAGGAACAAAAGCATGATGCCGATAGTTCATCAAATTGATATCCCTCAAAAATTTGTTGTGTGCCTTGTGCTATATCTGTATGTTTGATAAGTCTACTGTGTAGGATCTTTGTATGACATGACAGGAACTGATATGATAGCATGACTTAAGCTGAAGCATGAACCAAATACTTTGCTGAATTGATAGTGAAATGATGTGTCATGTGTGTGTGACGCATTTTTTTAGTCATGTATTTCCAATCTAAAACTTTCCCCATTGATAGTTCTAGGATGATTAAACTTTTAGTTAGGAAAGGATGATAGGCCATTATTTAAATTGAGTCCACTAAGCCTAAAAACAACCAACCAAAGGAAATTGCTCCCTTCCATCAAAATTGTTGAGCCTAAATGTGACCATTCTTTTGATTTAAACAATTTACCTTCCCCATCGTAATTTTTAATCTTTTTTTTAGCCTTGGTCCCTCCTTGGACATTGTGCACCTAAACTCGGGCTAAAAGACTAAGTTGAGGGTGGCTACTATAGAGGAAAACAAGATTAGAAAGGAGTATGAAAAGAGTTGTGTATATAGAAATGAGAAATATTATTAAGATGATGTGGTAGAAGAAAGAAAATAAAAGATAAAAGAATGAAAAGATGAATAAAAGTTTGAAATGGAAAAGAAAAGCAAATCAAAAGCCACACCCGAGCTTCAATGAAAAATGAGGAGAAAAGAGAATAAAGGTGAAACACAAATTGGTTGTAAAAGAGGAAAATAACCAATGTAATGTCAAGGAGGGACGAAAAGTCACTTACAACCTAAATACACCACACCTGACCCTGAGCCTACGTTACAAGCTAAGAAAGTTCTATAGTGATCCTGACTTAACGGTTTGAGCGTCTAAGTACAGAAAATAAGGGCAAGCCTATGTTATTGTGCATGCACTGTATTGAATTCAATTGTGAGAGTGAGTGTATATTGAGTCCCTGAACTTAAAATATATATCAATATATGTTTGAATAAAGGGATTTCTTTTCGGTAAGGGCACAAGTTACGTTATCAAAATGTTGATATCTTTGTGATATTCATCAGTGTATGTGAATGTATCTATTGGCACGTCTATGAATTGATCCACACGTGTTGGTTATTTTTTAGCTTAACGATTGCATTGTGTTTTTAAATGAGAAAAAAAGGAGGATGGATTGTTGAGAAGAAGGCCATATGATTTCTTGAGTTCTAGGTTCACTTTTGCATTGTGTTATTTTGTGTTTTTATGTTAGTAGTGTCGCTTGAGTACAAGCAATGATTTTAAGTTTAAGGTGTTGATGAAACGTGGATTTACGGTACTTATAATGCTTTAAACTTTGAGTTTTGCATGTGTCTTAAGCATTTGTTAGTAGATTTAGAATTAGATGCCTATAATTATTCGTTGTATTTTATGTTTTTTGACAGTTAGATAATTAAGTTTTGGTTTTTCGCTTTGAGACTTAATTTGGTGAAGCTTTGAGAATTAATTTGGTGAACACATTTGTTCATTTAATTTTTAAAGTATCAGTTTAATACAATCTTATTTTTATTAATTCAAGATTCCGAATTTCATCTACTCCCATTGTAAGTTCGTGATTTATTTTAACAAACTTATTGCAAATTTTGATAACCCTACGTAGACCTTATAATTAGTAATTTGTAAATAGTGTCTATTGCATGTATTGTTAATCTCTTCATTTTGATTGCTTTGTAACGGTGCCTAACGTTTGAGCCCACCTTATTAATTCTTGCCCGACTAAGGAAGTAATGAATGGGAAAAGAGATTAAACAACAGAAATTTGTTGAGATAATCCGCCGTCTAATAGCTTAAACAATATATGTGAAGGCTAATCCGGGGTCAAAGGTAAGGGTTAGTAAAGCACACACCCGTAGACCAGCCAAATTGAATAGTGAAATTCCCTATTTAGATGACCAATCACTTAAGGGGTACCTAACTTACCGGCTTTGCATGTTAAACACTAGATAGGATTATTACAATAAGGTTTATTGCGTTAAGAACTTGTGGGAAGCACATACACCCTTGTTTTATCTCCTATTAACTTAATAAAATTTTAAATCATGTTTACTTGGTTACTTGTTATTCAACTGAGTCAATATAGCTTATATGTTACAAACTCCCGTTTTTACAGAAGTAATTTGACTAAAAGTACAATCAATAGTAAATTAACCTATGTCTAGACCTCATTCCTCGTGGGATCAATCCTAACCTCTGTTAGGTTCTTTATTTGAACAATGACTACTTATATTTCTTCAGTGAGGTATTTTTTGGGCGTATCATGCATCACATCTACTAAAATGTGCAAAAGACTTACAAAAATACTATGTTTTAAGCATTACAAGTGCCGTAAATATACGGTACCTCAGAATACTATTAGTTTTGATTAGTAAAAATGAAATCATATCTTGAAGCCAATGATTTGCGGGGAGTTGTGATGGAAGATATCCCCTTACACCCATTCTATGCAGCCCTTTCCCGGATTGAATCATTCGGATGAAAAGATCAAAAAATTTACAGTCAAAACTGTAATTCAAAATTCAATTGTGGATTCGATTTGTTCTAAAATCATTTCTTGTGAGACAACAAAAGAAGCTTGGAGAAAACTAAAAGAATAAAAAGGAAGTGAACTAGTTAGACGAATGCAAAATTTGAAAAGAAAATTTGAATATCTTAGGATGCAGGAAGATCAGACTATTGTTAAGTATTCTTACAAGATTTTTTGATTGTTAATAAAATCAGGTTTCTTGGAGAGGATTTCAAAAATGACAGAATAGTTGAAAAAAATTCTCATGACAATTTCAGAGAGATTTGAGTCTAAAAATTCATCTTTGAAAGAATCTATAGACATCTATACCATCTCTGTTGCAGAACTAATAAGTGTTCTTCAAGCACAAGAGCAAAGAAGAGCCTCCACAGAAAACAATGTTATTGAGGTTGCCTTTTATGCACAAAATAGAAAGAAAAAAAAAGGTAATTATCCTCTCTGCAAATACTGCAAAAGAAAAACACACTTGAATTTTTTTATTGGTGGAGACCTAATGCAATATATGAAAATTGCAAACAAGCATGCCATATTACAAAAGTATGCAAGCTTAAAAATAATTTTCAAGCACATGCAAAAGTCGAGGAGGAACAACTTTTTTTGATTGCAGTAACTAAGGCAAAGAAAGGAATGTGATAAATTGTTTTTGGTTACTGCAGTAATTCTTTAACATAATAAGTTATTTAAATTTAGGATGAACTTGAATTTTAAATTCTGTTAGTTTGTTTTAATTGTTGAGATTATTTAGGTTTTTTGAATTTTTGTTATGCATATTTTCTACAAATTATGTTTTCAAGCACAACTATTTAAAGCTTCCTATGCTTAATAAATGAGACATATTCTTGAACCTTTTTTTGATGTTCTATCTTTTAAGAAAATCAACATCTCACCTTTATACTCTCTTGGTGACTCAAACTCATCACCTCAGGGTTGGAGGTGAGGGGTACTTACCATCTGAGTAACTCTGAAAGTTTGAATAAATGTCCAGAAAATAAAGCAAGATCGAGTTTAGAACCAAGCTCCAAGCGCATAAAAGGAGTTGACGAAAGAGAAAACCCAATTGAAGAAGACACTAGCCTACCGTGTGGGGGCGAGGTGTCAAGCAAATTCAAGCCTGGACTATGAAGAAAAGAAGCAACATTAGAAAGCCTCTTGGTAGGACGTGTGGTGTGCCATTAAATTTTCTTTGATAGTGAAAATTTGGGCATGTTTAAGAAATTTCAATGTCCGAATAATTGCTCTTGGCATGGTATGAATCACATTGTGCCATGCAACGTGTCCGTGCAAAAATCACCTAGTCTAACTCACTTTTTGCCCAATAAGAGTATTTTGAACTAAGATTATTCTAACACAGTATAAATACACCCTAATCATGTTTTGAAGGGATTCTTGACCTATAGACATAAGAGACGGCTATAACATTGTGCAACAAGGA
Organism: Solanum appendiculatum; assembly: GCA_018342035.1. NCBI lineage: Eukaryota > Viridiplantae > Streptophyta > Magnoliopsida > Solanales > Solanaceae > Solanum > Solanum appendiculatum. The sequence continues at coordinate 92,263 of JAGDQO010000482.1, read as the reverse complement.
TTCGTCAAGTTTATATATTTCTTTCGTATGTTTCTTGTAGATATATATTATGACTTGTGATTATGTCGCAATAAGAGTATTTTGAACTAAGATTATTCTAACGCAGTATAAATACACCCTAATCATGTTTTGAAGGGATTCTTGACCTATAGACATAAGAGACGGCTATAACATTGTGCAACAAGGATTCGTCAAGTTTATATATTTCTTTCGTATGTTTCTTGTAGATATATATTATGACTTGTGATTATGTCATGAGTATATGTAGCTAGTTTCCTTTATTTTAGTGTTGCTAGATACCCATGAATGTTGTAGTTGAAGCTCTTATTGACGTTTGATTATTAAATATTGGGTTATTTATTATAATCTTATTCTTAATTATTTGATTGTCAATTAAATACTCCTTATGTCCTAATTGATATGACACACTACATATTAGTTAGTCCAAAAAAGAAAGACATGTTTCTATGTTTAGTAACAATTTAACTTTAAAATGCCCATTTGCTCTTAATGAGATGATTTATAGTCACAAATATCTATGATTTATTTTAGATCTCAAGTTTCAAAAGTATTTCTTTCTTTCTTAAATTTCATGCCCATTCAAACTATATCGTATAAATTAGAACGAAGGAAATACTATCTATCAATCTAGGATTGAACTAGGGAGAGAGAATTATAGATTGAATATAGGATTTAATAATAGAAGTTCTTGAACTTTTTCATCTCGTGACCCTAGATCTAGGTAGGACCGACATTGATGCCTTAATTTGGCAGAATAAATAAGCTAAATGACATAATTTATTGCATACATGGAAGAGAATGAAATGCATTGATAGTACAAGTAGAGTTATTTTAAGAAGAAATAATTCACTCCCTATTCCCTAAGCTTTCATAAAGTAAAAATTATGATACACAATAAATGGAAAGAATTGTCATTGTTGTCATACCCCAAACTTGTGAGGCGCAACAAACACCTGGTGTACAACCAACCCTAAGTTGTTGTAGCTAGAAATGTATGTTGTTGGCACACATCAACTACACTATGTAAATACAAATACATATATATCGGCTTAGTAGACACCTAGGTCCGAAAGACTACAATTAGAGAATCTTGTCTCAAATATCTTAGCTAACCCAACAGTTCAAACAAAACATAAATAAATCTCTACTTTGACCATTGAGGACACCATGATATTTATAACACATAATTGCTATGTGGGACATCATGGACACCGTGATATCAAGGATCACAATAGGCTACATATAAATATGAAGGCAAACGAAGTCTCCATGCTAATAGTAGAAAAGTAACAAGGTCGACATGACTGACAACGTCCAACCATATAATCCCAAGCCTGCTAGTATTTAAGTGTAATATACTTTCTTTAGATTGGGCCATAACTTGCCCATCAACTATCTATAACAAAAGACAGAAAAACCTCTGAATTTGAAAACTCCAAAAGAAGTGGAGCTGGATAATCTGCTAGAACTCGGAAACACTACTGAGAAGGTCTGTCTACCTATTTATTAGGACATGCAGGCAAGAATGAAGTGCCTCCAGGCTCCGAGTATCATTATGAAATAATCTACTGAGTATGCTTGTCAAATAATGAGTGAGTAGGTATCATAACGTACTGAAAGTAAATACAAATAAGTAGATCAAAGATAATCTAGGTACACCTACCAGATCCCGAATTTATGAAAAATAGATGATGATAATAAAGGCAATACAAAGGCACATATAAGGAGTAAGAGGTTATCCAGAACATACTTACATGTTCATATCTTAACTTTTAAAATCATACCTAAATAAACCGTCAACTTAAATAAACCGAACTAACTGATATCATCAAATATTGAATGTACTGGATAAGAAGAGTCGAGAAAAATAATAGTATAACCTAATGATTTCTGGAATAAATCATAAAAAAATAACAAACAACAAGTTGGCTGCTTTCCCCATAAGCTTAGAAGTTACAAACAATAATCAAAACAACCTATCCAGTCCTTAATAAGCTTGGTAGGTTCCAATAAATTTATATACCCTCATTTGCAATATTCTATCCTGGTAGGTAATCAATATAGCTCCATAGGCACCAGTACATCCCCATGGGCATCAAAATAGCCTTTTAGGCATTAACATAGCCCCATAAGTGTAACACCCTACAAATTCTAAGCTAAGATACGAATCATTCTTCATATGAGTATTGACGCAAACCCAGTGATTTATAATTGTACATAGGTGTTAAGGTTATTTATTTAGTGTGGGAAGAGTGTTGGAGATGAACTAAGGTCAGAAGAATCCTATAACACAAAGTTGAATTGGAAGTTTGTTTATTGATTGACTTTCGATAGAAGTTTTTTCTTGGGTTAACTTTAAAAAGCTATATCTCCTAGACTATGGAGATTTAGGTGGACAATAACCTATATCTTAAGGTCTTTGAATCTTCTTTCCAATGCTGCCGACTTTTTGTAATCCCTTTAATGACCCTCTAAGTTATTTTTGTGTTTGTGCCTTCTGTTTGTAGTTTAGAGAGCATTTCAATAGTGAGCCCAAGTAATTTATGACTTGATGGGACTGACAGTTCGGTCACATGGTCATTCGTTTGGTTTTTATATGAATATCTATGTTTTGCAGCTTTTGAACCTTGAACAGTCATTGTTGATCAACATTTTAGGTAAACATCTCGAATGAGAATTCCATCAGCGTGGTTAGCTCCCCAAATGTTGAGTTTGGTCTAGAATGACCCTTCGTGATGATCTTGAGGCTTCCAAGCTAATTTTGAGCTCCATTGTCTATTTTGACTCAAAATGGAGTTGGGTGTGAGAATCAATTTCTATTGAGATGAGCTCGTATGTAAGTTTTGACTGCTCCGTTGAGTCTGAAATGTTCAATTTGATTGGGTTGCATATCTCATTTGTGTGCATGGGGTTTTGAACCAATCCCGTGCCCTTGGCGAAGCCTGAGGGAATTTGCTAAAATTTTCTGATGCCTGAGTGCTGGTGAAGCCGCATTAGCGCCCATAGGTTCACTTAAGCGAACGATACTTTTGTAACCAGGGCTCTGCTTTAGCGAAGCTAGACCAGTCATATAGAAGCCACTTAAGCAGCCTTGACATCACTTTTACAGCCACGGTTCACTTTAGCAAGGTCTGCTTTTGCGGCCAAGGGATCCCAGAACCGAGGCCCACCTATTAGAGGCATGTTGCTTAAGCGACGTAAGTAACTTCTTAAGTAGTCATCAGGTCGTCTTTTATTAAAGACTTGGATGTGAATTTCAACCCTTATTTAAAATTGATTCGGCAATTTATCCTTTGTTTGAGCTATGATTTTAGTGATTCGAAGTCCTGGGTGATCATGGAGATTGTGGCTACGCTGCAGAGTGATCGTAGTTTGGTGGGCATTCTTAATTTGAGGTGAATTTCCAATTTAGTAGGCTTCCTTAGTATATTTTCTTGCTCTAAATTGTGAATTATTGCATGTTGATTGTTTTCGTAGTTCCGAGCCCCGAACTGTGTTCCATTTTGGAACACAAGTTTGGGGGTACTATTTAGGACCTTTTGATGTTGTCAATTTTTGAAATTCCAGCATGGGTCCTAGGATTCCTGTTTGACTCCGAAATTGGTCCATTTATATTTTATGTGTTTTTGATGTTGAAATGACTGTATTGATGTTGTGATCCTATTTTTGATAGCATGGCAGCGTTCTAAGGGTGTTCAAAAGGGAAAGGCTCTGACATTGTGATTTGGAGTGCGCACAGTTGGCCTTAAGGTAGATTGTGACTTCCTTTCTATTAGATTGAGCTTGAATGTGTAAATGCATGTTGATTAGAATAAATTGGGGTCGGGTACCTAGTTTTCCTTGTTTTCCTTTTCTTAGATACCATGCTTAGGCTTCACTGGATGTATTTTTAGCTGTAGTACCATGCTACTTAGGGATTGTATGATGTTCCCTATTGTTGTGACTTGATTATTGTTGTTTTGTTGGTTATTGAGCATGTTCGGCCTTAGTCTACGATAACAGTAGTGTTGCCTTAGTCTTGCGATCCTTATAGCATGTGAGACTTGTTTCTTCTCCAACGTCAGTTCGGATGGACTAGATCCCTGTAGACTGGAATAGTAAACTTGAGTATAATAGTATGAGCCTTAGCTTAGGCATTTTTTCTGCTTTATTGATCTTCTATTTTCCCTCCCTCTTTTTGCGGTTTCGATGCATTACCATAGATTTTATGCCTTTGCAGTGACTTGGGATTGGAGTGTTTTAGGCTTGGAGCCTTCTTGTAATTCCTTATGAGTGGACGTTGTTCCACAGTCACTTGGTATTGATTGTTGAGATCCTCAGCAGAGTCAACATGCCCCTGGGTCACTCTTGGTAGCTGGTGATAAAGCTCAAATTACTCTGAAAACCTATTAAAAGAGCAAGCGGTCGTTAGCAATAAAAATACCCAATAAAAGAATCGAAATCGAATCCCATAGGGAGTGATATAATGCAAAGAATTCAACTAGGAAATTAAGAGTGCAAACCAATTCATTGTAGCAATTAGGGAAAATGGGTGGATAATTCCATCAAATTTAATAGAAGGAATTTAGTATCAATTGTCACAGTTTAGCTAAGAACATGGGTTTATGCAAGTGGGTGATGATCTAGGGGTGTGGGGATTAGTATTGATGACAAATAGGGGTCTAGGTTCTTGCAAAAAAATGTTAGACAAACATGGATAAGCTGGGCAATATTTAATGACACTAATCTTCTTTCGATCTCAAAGCATCACTCATAGAATCTCTTTTTGGTCTCATCTATGTAAATCACAAATCAATCCACTACTTTACGAAAATCTCTTTTTCGAGCATATTTGACAAATGAATTGATCATAAATTATGAGATTTGAAAATCTTTTTGCCTTCGAAAGAAGATAAAGAAGATATTAATCGTAGAGAAAATGGAATTTCCACAATACATGCAAATCTCTCTGATATCATTTGAGAATACAAACTCTTGTTGCACCCCAAAAGTGGATTTTTGTTAGAATCGTTAGTAGAAATAAGAAAATGACTCTGTTGATACATTCGAGTAATCAAACGTTTCACAATTAGGAAACTAAATTTATTGTTATAACTTGAATTTTCCAACAAAATCGACCTATTTCTATTTAAACCATGATCCTGAGCAAGTGTATAACTATACTCCTAAAAGATAAGTGGATATAGGAAGTTGTGTTGTTGCAAGCTATCTGGCTGTAAATATTTAAAATATAACCACAATTTCTCTTTCGAGCTAATTATAGAAATCAAACTTAAATTGCAAGCATCAAGCTATTTAACCACTTCAATTAATCCCTTTCGAGTATCAACCAAAGATCTAAGATAAGATTAAGTTGGCCACCTTAACCCATCAATTAGTTTCATGCTAAACAACTCAAATCCATGATTGAACAACAATAAAATAGAGAAAAGCACAAGACCCACTAAATTAAGTCAAAGCCCAACCCCATAATCATACCCCTAGAATTGGGGTTTTAGCCACACATCATAAAAAAGAAATTATACACATGATGTTTTCAGCCATTAATGTGTTGATGATGAGTACCAATCTTCAATACCCACTTCGAGTTGAACCCTTAAAAATGTCGATTACAAGATTATCAAAAACCCTCAACTAAGAAAAAGTAGAGAAAAAGCTATATCTTAATATAAAAAAGTTAGAATAGGTAAAAAGTACATTTCTCTATCCTATATTCTATTTATAGTTTCCCAAAAAACATTTTGAATTCCATGCATGACCTGTTCGGCGACATTAGTCGGGCTCGCCTAGCACATTTTGCGGATCGCCATTTTGTCCTCCAGCTCACCCTTTCTTAGCTTCAGACTTCAAGTGTTCGAAACTCATTTGGTGAACTCGACCGAGTAAGCCTTCCTCATTCGGTAGATCGCCGATTACCACCTTGTTCACCCATTCAATCTTGATTTAAACTCCGAAGTCTGTCACGTTAAGCAATGACAACAACAACACCAAACAAAAATGTATTCTACTACAAACAAGCAAGTTTACAAATTAACTTCACAAACTTAATTCTTAGCCATCACTCCCCGGTAGTGGCGCCATTTTTTATAACGCTCAAATTACTCTTAAAAACTATTAAAAGATCAAGCAGTCATTAGCATTAAAAATATCCAACAAAAGAGTCTGGATCGAATCCCACAGGGATAGATATAATGCAAAGAATTCAACTAGGAAATTAAGAGTGCAAACAAATTCATAGTAGAAATTAGGGAAAATGGATGGATAATTCCACCAAATTTAATAGAAGGAATTTAGTATCAATTATCACAATTTAGCTAAGAATAGGGGTTTATGCAAGTAAAAGATGATCTAGGGTGTGGGGATTGATATTGATGACAAATAGGGGTCTAGGTGCTTGCTCAAAAATGCTAGACAAACACGATAAGCTAGGCAATCTTTAATGACACTAATCTTCTTTCGATCTGAAATTATCATATCATAGAATCTCCTTTCAGTCTCATCTATGTAAATCACAAATTAACCCACTACTTCACGAAAATCTCTCTTTCGAGCAGATTTGGCAATTAAAATCTAACCACAATTTCTCTTTCAAGCAAACTATATAAATCAAACTTAAATTGCAAGCATCAAGCTATTTAACCACTTCAATTGATCCCTTTCAAGCATCAATCAAAGATCTACACTAGGATTAAGTTGGCCACCTTAACCCATCAATTAATTTCATGCTAAACAACTCAAATCCGTGATTGAACAACAATAAAACATAGCAAGACACAAGATCAACTAAATTAAATCAACACCCAACTCCTTAATTACACCCCTAGAATTGAAGTTTTTGCCACACATCATAAAAAGAAAAGAAATTATACCCATGATGTTTTAAACCATTATTGTGTTGATGATGAGCAACAATCTTCAATACCCACTTCAAATTGAACCCTTTAAAATGTTAATTACAAGGTTATCAAAAACTCCAAACTACGAAAAAGTAGAGAAAAAGCTATATCTTAATATCAGAAAGATAGAATAGGAAAAGCGTATATTTTCTCTCACCTTTGAGTTATTTATAGTTTCTCAAAAAATCATACAAATTCCATGTGTTACATATTCATCAACATTAGTAGGGCTCGTCTAGCACATTCGCTAGATCACCATTCTGTCCTCTATCTCGCCCTTTATTAGCTTCAGGCAGCTTTAGGTGTTTGAACTTCAGTTGGTGAACTCGACTAAGTAAGCCATCTCATTCGGCATATCACTGATTACTATCTTGTTTTCCCATTCAACCTTCATTTTAACTTCGTAGTCTGTCACACTTGGTGATGAAACTCAACTCACCTTTTATATTGGGAAGATCGCTGATGTCTTCTTTCCCCATCGACTTGCCTTGAATTTTTCTAATAGAACACTGTTAACTTCGGTGGATTTTGGCCTACTCGGTGATTCACCTTTTTCCTTTGGCGATCTTAAGCTTGGGATTTTCGATTTATTTCAACATTTTTGGCCACTCTTTCTGTGATTTTATCCTTGCCTTTACCATTGACTTTCATAGCTGAAAAACATCTAAATGTCATCCGATAAAGACATAAATATACATTTAGGACATTAATAGTTGAACTAAAAAGGCTTTAAATGACTGGAAAACCATCATTCATTAGAAGGCCGGCTTAGGCCCTTGGGAGTGGACTAGCTGGCTCGTCGGCCTTGATATATGTGAGATTCTCTTCGGAATTGACACACCCTGGGTCACTCTTGCTAGTTGGGCAGCTTAGGCCCCATGGAGTTTATTGGGTGGTTGGGCGGCCTTGATATATTTGAGATCCTCTTCGAATTTGACACGCCCTCAGGTTACTCTTGCTAGTGGGAGGCTTACGCCCTTGGGAGTGGACTGGCTGGTTGGGCGACCTTGATATATTTGAGATCCTCTTTGGAGTCGACATGCCCCTAGGTCACTTTTTCTAGCTGGGCTGGGAGTGGACTGGCTAACTGGGCGGCCTAGAATGATTTGTCACTCTTGCTAGCTGAGTTTGGAGTTGACCGGATTACTGGGTATTTGTGGCTACTTGGGCTGGGAGCCTAGTTTTTGCTTCTTGGGTACGTATACGTGGTACTCTTCTCTCATTAGACTTAGCTATTATGTGTACCGATCAGGCTTACAGGGGTCCATTCGAGTTATATTTAAACTTGCGCATGAGTGTACCTTCTGGTTTATGGAGGTCAATTAGGTTTAGTTTAGGTATACTTAGATTTACTTTTGGTATGATCATGTTCTCTTCCTTTAAATTACGCTTTGACCTCTATTTGTGTCTAGATTCTATCTTTTCATTTTATTTTTACCTTTCCTACTAAGTTGGCCTATGATGCCTACTAAGTACCTCTATTTGGTACTCTTGCTATACTTTGCATCTTTTTTGTGATGCAGGTCCTAGTACCAGCTACCAACAATGATTGTTTGTTCCATCAGCAACTTTTGGAATCGGAGATGAGGGTGAGCACTTGGCTTCCTGGACTTGCTGGTCTCCTTATGTACATTGTATAGTTTGTCTTTTGCTTTGAGGCAGCTTTGCTTTTGGTCCACTTTTGAGACTTGTACTCTTGTTTTAGACAAGTCGTTATTTGATACTTCCAGGTTCTCCGATTTTCTTACTTACTGGTGGGTTACAATAGGTGCCATCATGGCTCGAGGAGTTAGTCGTGACAATCCCATTCCAGAGTAGAGAATAATGATAGTTTTACAAAAGGTAGCATTTGACAGACCCACTATAAGCTCTGTGTGGTGGGAGTGCATTCTGTACAATGCCAAGTGTGAACCACACACTATCCGACACAATAAGAGACATAGGAAAATCATTTGGCAGTTCACTAGAAGCCCTATGCACTTCACACATCATATTATGCATTTTGCACACACCAAATGCGAACTGCACTTTATTCCACACATGGTATCGGCATGAATCTCTATTTAAGTTGGTGTTTAATCAAAACATTCATTATTCTGATATTCTTTGAAGCCTAGGGCATATATTCTCTCCTCTCCCCATCCTTCATTTCAAAGGTAAGTTTCTCCTATAAAATTCTAAGTAATTCAAAGTTTTTCAATGATCATTTTTCAAATAATTAATGAAATCCTACACCATAACTGTAGAATTTTCAAGAAAAACGCAACAAAGATTCCAAGAACCAAATTATTAGAACTTCTTCTTCAAGCTAGTGTTCTGACTTGAATTCTTAGAGAACAGATAAGGTATATAAGGCTATCAAAGTGAGAAACACAGTTCTTCCTCATGCCGTACATCTAAAGTTTTAGTACTAAGATCAAAACTATGGTTTTTACTCCAAAGTGTTTGATCTAAAATTCCCCCTAATTTGATGTTCTTATTGTTGAATTCTATTTTTGAAGCTATTGTATTTCATATTCATTAATGATTCTTGATTGGTGGTTCATGCTTATCCTACCACATGGATCCTTTTTAACTAAAATTATTTGAAAACCTTGTTGTAGTATTCATATGCATTGTCTTCATGATTAAAGTATATTTTCATGAAATTTCTTTCTACCTGTTTTTAAAGAATATGTTTTAAAGAAAGTATAGTAACTTTAAATATTCCTTATAAAAGTTTACAAAGTTTCCTTATAGACATAAATATGATTTTCAAAAAAAAAAATTCTTTTGTCATAAAAACTCAAAACATCTATATGTTTTAGATAGTTGTGAGCGTAGTGTCACGTCCTTAGTCTTTTACTAAGCACATGTGCAACACTTGACAAATTACTCACGTTCTTGCATCACTTTCTCACGATCTTGATATCCCAAGTTAGTCTAAGACTCTAAGAATCTCTTAGAGAATGGAAGAAAGACAAAAGAGGATTGTGGAGAAATATTGTGTAGAGAACTTTGATTGATTTTTGCTTGATGAATGTACAAATGGATGCCCTTATTTTTATACTACTCACTAGGAGCTAACATGCAAATAATTATTATGATACAAGTCCCTACATATTTACAAAGTTATCCTTTTTCTAACACTCTCTACATGCCTAGAATTTTCTAAGGACCTTCCATGTAAATTCTATGATATTCTAGGTTCTACAATGGAAATTTCCACTTTTCTCTAAAACCTTCATATATGGATTAACCTTCTTCCTTTGTAAGTCTCCACATGGGAAAATCTGTTCCATGTGGCACTTATGTGGTGTGATGATATGGCGGGTCGTCACACTCTCCCCCGCCTGTTGTTGCAACAACCATGACATATTACTGCTGCATAAAATTTTGCGTCTTATCTTTGAATAGCCACAATTCCTTATATCTTTCTCATGTAGCTACTTCTAATGTTTTCCCCTTCTAGTAAATTTGAACACAATGATGGATTTTTGTCTCTGTCCCTTAAATCCATAAAAGACTCAGCTTCTATTATGGAGTGGTCTACATCAGTGGCTTGTCGGCGTTGCAATTCCTGCTTAGACAAATTCTGCAATCCATCCATAAAGTTAAATAAGAAGTCATCATTTTTTAGGCTAGGGATTTGAACATTAAGGGTCGTGAACTCTTTGATGTAGTCTCTTATGCTCCCGGTGTGCTTCAACTCCATAAGTTTTCTTCTTGCCTCATACACAACAATATTTGGGAAGAATTGATGCTTGAACTAAACTTTAAATTGATCCTATTTTCTAATTATGCACACACCTCTCTCACCATCAGTCTATTTACAATTCCACCATAGCATGGCACTGTCTGACAAGTATAACACTGCGGTGTTGATCTTGGAATTGTTATCCCTTACATTTCCATGTTGGAAGAGTTCTCCAAGTGCTAAAGAAAGTTCTCTACTTCTCGTACATAATGAGCCCCTTTGAACACTGGTGTCTTGGGAGCCTCGATCTTTGCCTCCCTAGTCACGATAATATTTTTGGCGGTTTCAGTCACGCTGCGTTAACCTTCTCTTTGAGTGCCTCTATCTTTTCCTTCATGGCATTGATAGTGCTCAATGCCTCTATGAGTCTGCACTCTAAGGTAGCGATGGTCTACCTCGTCTCTATCTTAGTTTGTGTACACCCATCAAAGTCATTTCGTATGCTTTCAATCTCTTACATAATATGCCCCTCAAGAATGCTTAGAGTGCCTTCTAGCTTTTCTACGCATTGGCCAAATATCTCGACTACATCCATTCCCATATTAACCTTCTTAACCTACTCTCTACCTAGTGAGACGTCCCCAAGCAGGACCTGCACATCATCCTTGCTCACCTCAATTGTAGAAGGTTCTTGGGATGTAAGCCCATCATTTGGCTTAACCTCGAGTGACACCTCATGGTTCTTATTGACGATATTCCCCTTTTTTCCATAGCATTTCTTATCGGTGGCATCCTAGGTGACGTTGGATTGGGTGTTAACAACATTGATTTCTCCATCGTTCCCCATTCCCTTAGTTGTAACCTTGCTCTGGTACCATGTTCTCATGTCCTTTGCCTTTTACTAAGCACACGTGCGACACTTTATAGCTTGCTCACGTTCTTACACCACTTGCTCATGATCTTGCTATTCCAAGTCAGCCTAAGACTCTAGGAATTGCTAAGAGAATGGAAGAAACAACAAAAGAGGATTGTTAAGAAGAATTATGTAGAAAACATTGATTGATCTTTGCTAATTTACAAATGGATACCTCTCCATTTATACTATTCACCAAGGGACTAAAATGTAAATAATGATTATTATACAATTCCTTACATACTTACAAAGTAGTCTTTTTTGTAGTACTCTCCACATGCCTAGAATTTTCTAAGGAATTTCCATAGGAAATCTATGATATTCTAGGTTCTACCATGGGAAATTCAAACATTTCTCTAGAACCTTAAACTATGGACTAACCTTCTTCCTTTGTAAGCCTCCACATGGGCAAATTTGTGCCATGTGGCATTCATGGGGCGCTTATGTGGCATGATGACATGGTCGGTCATCGTAATAGGCTCACTAGCAGTACAATTTTATAGATTTTAAGCAAAGACTTAGTATGATGTCAATTACAATTTTCATGATATATTATGAGCATATATAGATTATTTTGGGAGTATTATTTAGCACTGAGAGGAAGCGGGTTTAGGAAATCCAAAACCTATAACTACATGCCACTGTAGAATTTGAGTATACCGCTAGTTGGTCAACTCCTTTATCCCAAGAATCTTAGTAGTAGATTCACATTAAATATGTAGGTTCTATACCCTGTAAGGTATAGGGAAACCTTCTCAACTGGGTTAACTATTGGACATCAAGAGCTCACGCGATGGATGTCAGTCGTAAGAAACTCCACACTTAAAGAATTTATATTTATATTTTTTATAGATCAAACTGATACAATTACTTGTGCAGTCATACTGATGACGCTCAACTATACTTCGTAATTAAAGTATAGGCGGTCATGTGCAAAAATAATGCCCAACTTTATGAGTCGAGGTCAAACTAGTAGGATTGACAAAAAGGATTATGCTCTATTTGATCATCATCAACTCAAGATTAACAAGCACGTTGCTATCAAAATAATAATGTAGAATGGGGGGGGGGGGGAATTAGGTAAAAAAATGATTATGCTCTATTCGATCATCAACTAAAGATTAACAAGCACGTTGCTATCAAAATAATAATGTAAAATGGGGGGGGGGGGGAAATTAGGTAACAAAAAATTTGATTCAAGACTATGGTTATCATGTCCAATTAGGCAACTAACAGAGAGATTCAACAGTTGGAAATGATTAGGGTATGTACTATATCGATGAGGTTTCAACTCTATGAACAATGATAAACTAGTTTCAAACAAATTTACACATGGATAGCATTTAGTCAATACTCTATCCAATATTTTCTCAAGTAAAGGATATGTGTATCTCGGGTTCTTCTAAACCCAAAGACCATGCATACAAAATACCAAACATTATTTGAATGGGTTAGACTATCTCTAGCTCTACCTTAAATGAGAAATCAATCAAATTAAACTATCTCTAGATCTAATCCAATGAACAATTTCTCAAGTCCTCACTAATGAAGTATTACCCAACTTCACTTTCCTTTTCAAGCGAAAGTGAAGTGAAAGTGGTCAATAAATGTTTGCAACAACTGATTTTTAGATTATTCGTTGAAGACAACAATAGATCCATGCATATAATTGGTTTAAGAACTATTTAATAACTATCCATTCAAGTTTACATCCACATCATGCATACACATTCCTAGCAAAAGATTTAGCTACACATAAATAAGAAAATAGAGAATATACCATCAAAGTAATACTCCATTCCATTCATATCTTGTAAGTAAATTCAGATCCAAGCTTGTAGAAGTACAATTTTGTGTTTTCTTCTTCAAGAAGTAAAACCTATTCTCCTTCAATGTCTACACTCTACTCAATACAGTAATTTACTATTCTAGAATATCCCTAATTGGGAAGAAGATGATAGTACATAATTATACATAGGCCTAAATTAGCCTACGAACCTTCCAAAGAGAGCCTCTTTTGTATTAAGTATGAAATTTCCCTTGAGTCTCGTGACATAACTTGTTGTGCACCTGTGAAATGCAAGTGCAAAACCGTTCAAAGCAGTTGTGGAGCAGCTTCAGCATGCCTTAAATCTGTGTCACCTGCAAAATGTAGGTGTGAAATTTGATCGTTGGTTTCCTTCTTAGCTTGCATTGCACCTGTGAAGTGTAGGTGGACTTCTAATGGATGTCGGTTCCTTGCCAAGGTGTTTAGTGATTTTCATTCTAAATCCTTCATTTTTCATTTACCAAAAATTTCATTCACATAAGAGAGTAAGGGCCTAAAATTCCTTCTATTATTATTAAAACATAGCCATACTTTATGAATAAGAGTTTAATAATTTAGTAGAATACCGACTCATCAAACTACGAAACTTGAACTATTGCATGCCCCCAAGAAAAGCATACACAAAACATAGGATTGACTCTCGGCTATACATGACATAGGGTATGCACAACTAAGTGCCATGACTGAATCAAAACAAAATAGTAGACTCAAAACAAAAGATTCTATATACAAACACAACTCATAATTGATTACACCATTATGATAAGGAAAATTCTCTCTTCCTTGAAATGTTTTCTCGTTTAAAACAAATTTTTAAATCAAAATTTAGGGACAATATCTCAATCGATCACATCTTTAAGCATCTCAAGTCAATGGCATCAACCTTCAATGTTTGCCTAAGGATTCACACGAATTTATCACATTCATTTATCTCAATTAAAATCAAGATCTCACCATTCACTCAAAGGTTGCCACTCACAAAAGAGAGAATCCCACTCACAATCATGAATATCATATCAAAGGATTATAAATAAAGCAACTACACTCATTCTCACTAGGGAATTTAAGCATACTCACATGAACCATAGGCTTGCCCAGTATGTAAATCGCCACTAATGTAGATTGGCAAGGCTCAAAATCACCAAGGACTTTTGTGTCAAACATAGGATAAGGGCTTACGGTAGGATATCAGTTGGTTCAAGTGACTTAAAAATCTCCCTAATGCTATAACATCACACTTTGAGCATACCACTCACATTATTGATTTGTTTTCACCTTATTTCACCTATTCATGAAATCAATCATATATTTAAACACCCATTTTTGTTTTCACGTAAGGCATGTGCACATGATGAGCTAGAACCAATTCTTTGTTTCTCTCTCTCTCTCTCTCTTTTTTTGATATTTCATCCATAGGTTCACGAAGTATTTTTCAATTGAAGCTTATGGTGCTCTAAACACTTTAGCTCATTTCTCTTTCATTCTTTCTATGTACACACTCCCAAACTTAGGCTTATGCCTACATCACATCTTTATCATTTTCTTCATCCCCAAACATAGGCTTATAGCCTAAAACTTCTTTATGAGAAATTATGGAGATGAGGGTGCCAAAATAAGGGATTCAAAAAGGCCAAGGTGTGCAATATGGTGATCAAAGAAATCAGTTAAGTCTCAACAGAGTTGAGTGAGATCAATATTAAAGAAAAAAAGAATTTAGAGTAAAGTTACTAGCCAAAGAGGGCATATGTTCATCTTCCAAGCCAAGCCATATCTAGAATTTTTCCTTGAATCACATTTTGGGAAAGTTCTAGACATTTTGAATACACAAGAATTATTCAAAATCTCACTACACAAGGCATAACAAACCAGTAAGGTCTCAAGCTAGTAGCAAAATAAATTGAACCGGATGACTTTTGATAAGCAACAATGGGTTATTCAACACCCGCTTGTCTAAATCCAAATGAAAAATTTACAATCCATGACAAGAGATTGATTTCAAATTTACTTTTTCTCTCATTTTTCAAAATATTTTGTCATCCTTTGCCAATAAAACATTTTAGTGGTTCCTCTTGCCAGAATAGTGAAAACGAATTAAGCTAAAACTAAAACTCGACCTTTTTCTTAAGAAAGTCGCCTCTCAAATATGAAAACATCAATCCGATTCGATACATAAAATAAGACTCAAGAAAAGTTTTCTCCTTTGAAACGAACCATTATATGAATAAAACCTTTGAATTTTATTCAATCATTTACTATTGACAAAGGCGACATTTGAATTATGCACCCCTTACTTATATGAAGATATGCCCTCATGGGGCATGATCTATTGAGAATCAAGAGAGTTTGGAAGGATATACTTGGGATTGAGGAACCCACACTTGTCTGTTTAGTAACAGGTGGAAAGAGGTGACTGTAGGTTTAACGCAGTCGTAGAAAATGAGAAGCATGAGCTTCAATAATCTATTCCCTACTTGCATTGAATGTGCATTGAGTAGAACTATAGAGACATTTTGAAGATGAAATGCTTAATGTATGTTGAATTATAGTTGAAAGCTTCAATGGTATGTGTGCAAGCCGGTATCACACCAGTGTTGGACGGTTATGCATTGATGTTTTGCAAGTGTAACACAAAATCTATAAACTTGGACAATGTTATAGCAAGAACCTGATGTTCATCTGCATTGAGGCTGCATTGGACGGTTCTGCACATGCATGTTTCATGTGTAACACATGTGAGAGAAAATTTTTGCATCTAAACAACAACAATCTAATACGTCACCCACACTAGACATGCGTTGAGTGCATTTGTAGTTGCATTTATTCCATCTAACGTTGGGGTTCTATGGAATTGGGGGACTTACTTGTGTGCATCTGCGTTTGATGATTCTTCACATGTGTTCCACATGTGCAACGCAACCTCTCATTTAACTAGTAGCCACCTTGAAGAACATCTAGAAAAAAAAAAAGCAAAGAAATGATAAATGACATGAAGTTTAAGTTCTTGGGTTACCTCTCAAGAGGTGCTTGATTTAAATTGCAACTCGATGATGACTCCTAACATCCATGGTTCCTCAAGATCAATCTCTCCAATCATGGTAACCTCTTTGGGTACTCCAAAATATTGTTTAACTCTATTCTTATTTCCTTGAATTGATGTCCATTCTTCCTTTCAAAATCAATCACCCCATTTGAATAAACTTGAGACATCTATGAATGAGGTGGACCACTTTGATTTCGCCTTTCATGGGAATAAGAGGAGTCTTGAATTAAATAGAAGCATCCAATCACTAGGAGCAATGTCCCTTTTTAATATTGTATGATAATGAAAATACTTCACACGAGTCTTATAGATGGACACACTCTCATAAATCCGCAACCTAAACTCATCAATTAAATTAAGATCTTCAACTTGAGCATAAGTGGCCTTTGGATAATCGATCACACTAATTTAAATAACTTATATAGTTGTGGAAACATCATGTGGAGATAAATTATTCAGGTCTTGGAAAATATTGAGTGATTATGTAGACGTTGAGTGCATATCTAGAACTAAAATATTTGTAATTGCATGAAAACCATCAAACAACGAAACCCATCATGGGGATACAACTTTAGTATTTTAATCTTAAAAGTTTAAATTAATATTCTCTTAAATCAATTTTAGCTTTAGTGATACAAAACCCTTTTAATCTTTACAAAATAAAAACCGATATCAAATATGGTATTCGTCCTAATAGCTACAAATTTCTCCTCATTCCTTATGAGATTCGACCCAATATTGATTGAGTTACTATATTCTCATATGAACACATTACATCATCTGCGCATGTATCTTGAGCATATCAGTAAGTGCCAATGAACATGGATTTTGGATCACGACAGAGAGATTCTTATGAGAAATATTTACTTTGTTAATTAATAAGACAGATAAATAAAGAATTTAGAGTAAGTGAAGAATACAACGTGATTATTATGTAGCTCATAACCCTAGATCTATTTCATCTTATTAATAACATAAGAATCTTTCATTCCTTCGTTAGATTTCATTAATTTTATTTTTATTTTTTTAGTTTGTTTATAATCATAACTTTTAATTTTTTTTCTATGTTTAGATAATTAGAAAAGATTAATTTAGTTAATCCTTAATCATAAATCGCGGTGGTTTAACACTAGAATTAATCACTTTATTACTTATACGATTTTGTATAATTTAGTTTGTGTTTGGGATTAATAAGTTTTTGGTGCTGTTATCGGGTACTTGTAATTAACTATTGTTCTAGATTAGACATTTTATTTCTAGTATTTTACTTCTGTTCTTGACATAGCACCTTGGAATGATGATCAATCAAATATTGGTTATTCATACTTTAGTGACTCTTGTCTAATTTTTGTGGGAGCACACATAGAAATATTGTAATAATATTTTTTAAAAGGAGTTGTGTTCAACACCTTAATACTTTGAGTGGAATATTTGTAGTATATATAGTAGCCAAGACGATCATTAAAATAACTGTTCTTATTATTTTTTCTCATCCCTGGCCCTGTTATGATTTTCTTATTGTTTGTGATTTTGGCAAGATCAATAAATTGGATGATGAGGAACATCTTGCTCATATTAGTGATATGATAAAGTCAATAATGGTTGATTTTATTTATTTCTTTAATTCTTTGCTTAATTTCTTGACCATAACAATTAATCTCTATAGACTATTAAGATATATTCTCAGAAAATATTTTTTTTGATTAAATAAGAACTAAATATGACTTGATCTTATTCACTAGTACTAAGGAACAAATTTATTGCTAGGACAAGGATATATCTAGTTGACTTGTTCTATTAATGTTGTAGGTACAATGGATTCTTAAATGATTAATTTCATTGAAATATAAATGACAATTAATTTTGATAGGCACATAGTAGCTTGGGAGTACAGTATGAGTAAATCTAACCCAGTTAACTAGGAATTGCAGGTTTGAATCAAGCAGTAATAGTTTGACAACTCAATATGATTGGTGAACCAACCACAATCCTAGAACATCATCTCATTGATAACATAATAATCCATTTTTTCTTGGTTGAAATTCATTATTAATTTTTTTTTGTTTTTGTTAGTTATAATTATAATTTCAGATTTATTTCTTTTTTAGATAATTAACATTATTTTAATTTAGTTGACGGTTAATCACAAATCCTTTAGGTATGGCACTGATTAGTGGGTACCTATTTATCGTTTCCTTAAGCTTACTCTATCTTGTACTTTTGAAGAGAAAAAGGACACATCTACAATGTTTTAGCCAGAAAGACATGCTTCTTGATTTATAGATAATCGGATTGAATGAAAGTAAATGAGGTACAAAAAGATAGAAAGAACTAAGCAAATAATTCATTACTAGAAATTGACGCTGATGTTGAAGAAGTGATGCAGTCGTTAGCCCACATGTGGTACCACATCACGCATTCACAGATCGCAACTCAAGGCTGCATGGTTGCAGAAAAAACTAGCTATGTGATGCACTAATGTAGCCACAACTTATGATACAACTCATGTCAATGCATCATAAGATACACTCAAATTACAACTCACAATAAAGTATTAAGTGGTCGTTGATCAAATATAGAACCCAACTAGGTTGGGGTCGATCCCACATGGAATATGGATTGAAACTAAGTCAATGTGATTATTTAAGCTTTTAGTCTTATTATTCCCAAAGTTTTTTTTGTAATAAAAATTAATGGTTTATCTAATATGATTTAAATCAAGTATGAGAATGAACTAGGGCTATGTTCCCCATGATTTCATAACTCATTACGTATATCATATTAGTGATCTATCCTGGTGCTTAGCATGAAAAATTGTAAGTTAAGTACATCTAAACATCACCAAACCCTTAATAGATGCATGTCACTCTAAATTAGATTAGATCTTTGAGTGTTTAAATAATGACCCTTACTATTATTTTGGATTAACTTTACTTATCACAACTCAAGTTATTAGACGAGGATTAGGCCTCAACTCTCCGTTGTTAATCTCTTTTCCTATTCTAGACTCCTCTTGTGAAGCAAGTTAAGAATTTAAGGTGAGTTATAATAATTGCAGCCATTACAAAGAAATCAATACAAAGAGAAAAAAAATACATGCATGAACACGTTCAAGAATCACTTTTTTTACATTATCTTTCTTCATTAATTTATCATGGTTTCCACTATCCTAGTCATAGGATTTAGTTACTCATTATCGCAAGAACAAAATTAGAATTTGTATTTGAAATAATAGTTATGAACTTACGAGAAAATAATTGAAATTCGAAAACATGAATTATCAACTTGGAAACAATAATCAAGATTCAAAGTGTTGAATTACTTGAGAAATCGATCAATGGTTGCTACAAGAAATTGCTAAAATTGAGTTCTCTAAATAAAATGCATAACATAAAAAATGAAAAGCCAATACAATTTGTAGCCCACTCTGTTCAATCCATCTTCTTTGACAGTCAACAACCTCGACAATAATTATGGGCCATTTTAAACTTGTACTAAGGACCTACAACTTCTGGTACGAGTCGTGATCAATGTTTCCCTCCATAGAGTAAGATTATTATGCCTCGTGGCTATGACTATACCTTCCATCATTATAATGACCTTCTAGGTTATTTCCTTTATTTTCCGATATTTTTGATGTTTAGAGCTTTCTTGTAGAGGCTCAAAGTCATTTATGACTTGCTGGGACTGACAGTCTGATCACTGGTCATTCATTTAGGTTTTGTGTAAGTTTTCTTATTTTGGATATTCTAAATTTTAAATGCTTGAATTCGGTCAAAACTTCAGGTAGACGACCTCAAAATGCAGTTCTGATGGTTCTGTTAGCTCTAGTACATCGAGTTTGGTCTATAAGTTCATTCAGTACAGATCTCGAGGCTTGCAAGCTCATTTTAAAAAAAATTGTGGCTTGTCGCTTAAATTAAAGTTTGGGTGTGAGACCTATATTTTGTTGAGACAACCCGAGTTGGAAGATCCGACATCTCCATTGAGTCTCGAATATCAAATTTTGTGGAGTAGCATATCTCATTTGCGTCCACTAGGTTCCCAACAAATCCCAAGCACCTCATCAGAGTATTGTAAACTCCAAAAATCAATTGAGGCAAAATCTTCTGTAAGCATAGTGCCTGAATCACGACCACATAACCTGGTCATGATCACAAAGAAGGGCTTGTCCGTGGCTAGTTGGGGCATTGACCAATTTTGGTCTATGCAATCTCAAGGTTTGACTTCCACGATCGTGATGCCTTGTTCCTTTGTGGGTCACGATCGCGACCCTGGTCCTCACGATAGTAATGAGCAATGTCATCTTTTAATACCAAATTTGACCCGAATTTTTTATTATTCTTTGAAGTTCAAACAAAAAATTTGGGAGCTATAAGACTCCAAATTGGGTGATTTCAGTTACGTTGGTTGAGAACTGATGTGGCTTTGCATTGGGGTCATAAGGGATGTGTAGAAAGCTCATTTTGAAGGTAAATTTTTATCCCAAAAGACCCCTCTTCCCTCTTTAATGGTGATTGTGACCCTTTAAATTTGCATGATCTGATTTCGGTATGTCTCGAGCTCGGATTGTACTTATTCTTGGAGCACAAGTTTCTTGAGCTATTCTAGAGTAATTGGTAGATTCAATTTCAGGATTCCTGGTGCGGGTACGACAATTCCATTTTTGACTCAGTTTTTTGTCCTTCTCCATTGTCACGATTAGATTTCTCGAGTCATGATGGCGCCTACCAACCCACAAGTAGTCCAGGAAAAAACCCTATCCTAGAACTTAACAGTAATGGTACTAAGGGTGGAAACTAATCCTCAACTAAGCGGAAGCAACAAATACAACACATTAAGAAGGCTGAAGTGAAACCCAACCAAATATATACACAAGATACCTCTCAGAACCTGGAAGACACAAGTACAGAACTACTAACAAGGGTAGAAGTCCCAAAAGTGGACCACAGAAACATACTGTCTCGAAAGCAAAAGACAAGTAAAAATATAAAATACAGAAGAAGACAGGTAATCCCAGAACACCATGTGCTCACCCTCATCTCCTGGACAAATAGCTACAGGCTCGATCTTAACGCTGATAACTGGCGCTCAAACCTGCATCACAAAAACAGATGCAGAGTGTAGCATGAGTACCAAATAACAAGCACCCAGTAGGCATCATAGGCCGACTGAGCAAGGAAGGTAAAAACAAGCAGACAAGATAAAATCAGCACAACAAAGGTCTACCAAACAGAAGTAGAGGAAGCAGAAAGCAAACAAGAATAGCTAAGGTAAACCCAGCTGAGCCCCCCATAAGACCCGCTAGGCACACTTGTGCTCAAGTTTAAATAAAACTCGGACGGACACCCATAAGCCCGACAGGTACACAAAAGAGCTAATCTATGGAAAAGAAGGAAAACACCACTTCAGAAGCCTCAACACCCATGCGTCCTGGAAACAAAAAGATAACACCTGGGCCCCACCCAATCATCAGTCACAAGTTGGAAATATCGGACTCTAGCCGGGTAACGTCAGCCTCGAGCTGGAACAATACATGTACCAAGCCCAATCATCAGGCTTGAGCTTGCAATACCGGGTTTCACCCACGTAACCTCAGCCTCAGACTGGAGTAAACAACCTACGCTCGACTGTCCAGTGCTGGAAATACCGGCTCCTACCAAATAACGTCAGCTGCGCAGCTGGGACTAGTAGTCTGCGCTCAACAGTCTAGCCCTGGAAATAGTTGGCTACAGTCGCGTAACGTCAGTTGTGGATCAAAACTTGCTGACTACCCCCGACAACCTGCACTGGAAATACCAAATGCTAACCGAGTATCATCAACCCCGTACTGGAGCCCACAAACTCGAACCGAATAAAGTCGCCACTAAATGATACAATGCAAAGCTAAACACCATGGGCTGCCGGTCCCATAAGAGTATCAACTGAAGCCTCCCAGCCTAGCATAAACCAATCGATAGTCGGTGCAATAGCGAAATCTTCAAGCAATAACCCGAAATCGTAGAAATAAGAGAGAAGGGATCGGAAAGTCCGATAGCCACGAAACGCCTAAACTAAGAGGCCCAACTATCAAACCCAAGTCTGCTAAACCAGTCTAGAAGGACCTAGTCCATCCGAAATGATGTCGGATACATACTCCAGTCAACAGGTGCATATGACTAAGGCAATTCTATCCTAGCCTATTCTAAGGCAAAAGCGATTCACTAGAGTTAACTGAAATCAACTGAAATCAAGCAAATATCACGAACCCATGCATGCAACAACAGATAACCACCCAACAGATAATTCACAACACCAATAAAAACAATCCAAACCAACGTCGAATGCGTCACAATAAATCGTGAAGCCCTCGCCCTCAACTAAAAGAGTCAATATAGAAGCGGTGGTAAGCAATTCCTTAAGCCTTAGAAAGCTCCGCGCACACTGCTCCGACCACACAAAGGGAACGTCCTGGCGAGTCAACCGAGTTAGAGGTGCTGCTATAGTGGAGAAACCCTCTACAAAGCGCCTGTAGTACCCAGCCAATCCGACGAAGCTATGAACCTCAGTCATAGAAGTGGGCCTAGCCCATCCACGAATAGCCTCAATCTTCGTCGGATCCACCATAATGCCATCCTGGGACACCATGTGCCCCAAGAATGCTACAGACTCAAGCCAAAACTCACACTATGAGAACTTGGCATAGAGCCGATGATCTCTCAAAGTATGGAGCACTATCCTCAGATGCTGCTCATGCTCACTATGGCTCTGCGAGTACACCAAGATGTCATCAATGAAGACTATGACGAAGGAGTCCAAATATGGCCTGAATACACGAGTCATCAAATCCATAAAGGCGGCAGGGGCATTAGTCAACCCAAAAGACATCACCAGGAATTCATAATAGCCGTAATGAATCCTAAATGTTGTCTTAGGGATGTCCGCTGCTCTCACCCTCAACTGATGGTAGCCAGATCTCAAGTCAATCTTCGAAAACACTGTGGCACCCTGAAGCTGGTCGAATAAATCATCAACATGAGGCATAGGATAACGGTTCCTCACCATCACCTTATTCAACTACCTGTAGTCAATACACATCCGCATGGTGCCATCCTTCTTCTTCACAAAAAGGACTGGGGCACCCCAAGGTGATGCACTAGGCCTAATGAACCCCTAACCCAAGAGGTCTTTAAGATGAACACAAAGCTCCTTGAGCTGTGCAGGTGCCATACGATATGGCGGGATAGAAATAGGATGAGTACCAGGGTCCAAGTCTATGGCAAAGTCAATATCCCGCTCTGGGGGTATACCAGGAAGGTCGGTAGGAAACACATCTGAGAACTCTCGGACTATAGGCACAAAATCAACTGTAGGGGACACCTTACTAACATCTCTAACATATGCCAAATAAGCCAAACATCCACTGTCCACCAGCCTCTGGGCCTGAATACAAGAAATCACCCAGACTGGTGTGCAACTATGAGAGCCCTGCCACACTATCGGCGGAATACTAGGCATGGCTAAAGTAACAGTCTTTGCATAATAGTCCAAGACAGCCCGGTGAGGGGCTAGCTAATTCATGCCCAGAATCACATAGAAATCCACCATACAAAGCACAATAAGATTGACCAGAGTGTCCTGCCCCTGACTAGCCACTACACAGGATCTACAAACCCGATCCACTACTAAAGAATCCCCTACTGGGGTCAAAACATGCAAAGGCACAGATAAGAGCTGAGGACTCACTCCCAATTGAGGCACACAATACTTCGACACATAAGAATAAGTAGAACCAGGATCAAATAAGGCTGAAGCAGATTGATGGCATAAAAGAACCGTACCTGTGATCACATCATCGGATGCCTCGGCCTCTACTCTAGCTGGAGCTGCATAGAAATGGCCTTGGGCACCTCTACCCCGCATATCCACTTGACCGCCTATCCTGCCACCCCTGGGGCATCCCCGAGCACCCTGTTGCTGACCTCGTCCCCTAGCTGGAGGTGCTACCACCGAAACTCATCTCACCACCTGAGGAGCTGGTAAAGCTGACCTGGAAATAGGGCACTCCCTAGCCCAATGACAAAGCTCCCCTCAAGTGAAGCAATCCGGTGACGATCTGCTACCTGCTGAAGGCCGGCCACCCTGACCTGATTCTGCTGACTGGAAACCACCTCAGCCATGGCTCTGGCCAGCACTATGCCCACTCTAACGGTGCTGGTCACCCTCTGAGATTTGTAACGCTGCCTGATATGGGTGAATAGACTGGACCCACTGGAACCCCTAATGAACTCGATCTTAGGTATCCCTTGAACTGCGATGGGCCCTACTGAAACTATCATCTGGCCTAGTCTTCTTGTCGTTGCACCCATCGCCCTCGCGACAGAGCTGCTCGATAGTGCGGGTATGGTCCACAACCTCAAGAAATGTTCGACCCACTGATAGCATAGACAGTGACTCAATCCTCAACTGAAGCCTCAACCTCTGACAAAGAATCGGACCCGCTTCTCCTCAGTAGGCAGAATCATTGTGGCATGAGGAGATAACTCTAGAAATCTAGCTTCATACTCAGATATTGTCATGGAGCCCTGCTCCAACCTCGTGAACTCATCACATAGTCGATCCTTGACACTCCGTGGAATATATCTAGCAAGGAAGGCCTCAGAAATCACCGACCACGATATCGGTGGTGACCCAGCTAGCCTGGTCTCGATGAAATAATGCCACCACTATCTAGCTGGTCCGTCGAACTGATAAGCTGTGAAGTCGGCTCCTCTGGACTCCACTAACCCAAATGTCTGCATTCTCTCCCGACAAGTAGTTAGGAACTCGTGGGCATCCTCCCCCATAGCCCTAGAGAACCTCAGCGGTGATAGTCTAAGAAACACCCCGAGCATCTTCTGCTCCCATAGAGGCATAGCCCCATCCAAAGGGTCTGGCTGAACCACGGCCGGTGTTGGCGGCTGGTGAACCTCTGGAACCTCTGAACCTCTGGAGCTGCTACTGGGACTTGTGCTGGGGCTCGCTACTACTGCATACCCCCCAATAGCAGCTAGGATCTAGGCAAGCATACACTGAACATCGGGGTTGGCAGCGGGTACAAGCAGTGGCTGGGCTGGTCCTGGCTCTACCGGCTGAGGAGAAATCTTATCTACCCGAGGCTCTAGATCTAGATTCAGAGTCCTCGCTTTACCACGGCCAGCTGCCACAGCACCACCTCGACCTCGGGGTTGGCCTCCACTATACGTGCGAGCAATTCTGCAACAGAGTAAAGCAAGTGGGATTTCATGAAACCAATCAGACACAACACATGAACAGGAATCAAAATAAGAAAACATCATAAGGACACCCTGTAGCCTCCCGAAGATAAGTCGCTGACGTCTCCGCGCCGATCCTCAGGACGCTACTAGATGCTAGTTCTGTACAGGCGTAATCAATGAACCTGGGGCTCTGATACTAACTTGTCACGACCCAATTTTTCGAGTCATGATGGCGCCTACCAACCCACCAGTACTTAAACCTAAAACCCTATCTTAGAACTGAACAGTTATGGGACTAATGGTTGAAACTAATCCTCAACTAAGCAGAAGCAACAAATACAAAACATTAAGAAGGCTGAAGAGAAACCGAACAAAAAATATATGCATAAGATACCTCCCAGAACCTGGAAGTCACAAGTACAGAAATACTAACAAGAGTACAAGTCCCAAAAGTGGACCACAGAAACATACTGTATCGAAAGCAAAAGAAAAGTAAAAATATAAAATACAGAAGGAGACAGGTAATCCCAGAACGTCATGTGCTCACCCTCGTCTCCTAGAGAGACAGCTGCAGGCTCGATCTCAACGCCGATACCTGGTGCTCGGACCTGCATCATGAAAATAGATGCAGAGTATAGCATGAGTACCAAACAACAGGCACCTAGTAGACATCATAGTCCGACATAGAATCAGCACAACAAAGGTCTATCGAACAGAAGTAGAGGAAGCGGAAAGCAAATAGGAACAACTATGCTAAACCCAGCTGAGCCCCCCATAAGACCCACGGGCACACTCGTGCGCAAGTTTAAATAAGGTCCGAACGGACCTTCGTAAGCCCGACAGGTACACAGAAGAGCTAATCTATGGAAATGAAGGAAACCACCACTCTAGAAGCCTCAACACCCATAGGTCCCGGACCTGAAATGATAACACCTAGAAATATCAAACTCTAGCCGGGTAATGTCAGCCTAGAGCTTGAACAATACCTACGCTCGACAGTCTAGCGCTGGAAATATCGGCTCGAATTGGATAATGTTAGTTGCGCAGCTGGGACTAGTAGCCTGTGCTCAACGGTCTCACCCTGGAAATACCTGGCTGAAATTGCGTAACGTCAGCTATGGATTGGAACTTGCTGACTAGCCCCGACAGCCTACACTAGAAATACCGAATGCTAACTTAGTATCATCAGCCGCATACTGGAGCTCACAATCTAAAACCGAATAAAGTCGCCACTAAATGATACAAAGCAAAGCTAACCACCATGGGCCACCGCCTCCATAAGAGTATCATTCGAAGGCTCCCAGCCTAACATAAATCGACCGAAAGTCGGTGCAACAATGAAATGTTCAAGAAATAACCTAGAATCGCAGAAATAAGAGAGAAGGGATCGGAAGGTCTGATAGCCAGGAAACATCTAAACTAAGGTCCAACTATCAGACCCAAGTCTGCTAAATTAGTCTACAAGGACCTAGTCCGTCTGAAACGATGACAGATACATACTCAAGTGAACTGGTGCATATGACTAAGGCAATTCTATGCTAGCCAATTCTAAGGCAAAAGCAATCACAGAAGTCAACAGAAATCAAGCAAATATCCCGAACCCATGCATGCAACAACAGATAACCACCTAACAGATAATTCACAACACCAATACCAATAATCCAAGCCAACAACCCAACCTACATCATGATACTATCCCTAAACAGCCCACAAATCAACTCTAAACGAAGAAAACGGAGTAGAAGTAAAACAATACTAGCAACCCAAACCCAGATTCACACAAGTTGACAAGCATTTACACAATCATGCTCAATCTAGAAAGAAGGAAAGCCGTAACCTACAAGAAAGCCAATCACGCGCGCTCCAAGTCACTCTATCGAAGATATCCCCTTTCGAACGGCCTCAGATTGTTGCCATGCTATCAAAAATAGAATCACAACGTCAATACTGTCGTTTAGACACTAAAGTTATCAAATTCAGAGATAGATCAATTTTGGAGTCAAATTCAGGAATATGGGACCCGCTTTCGATTTTTTGGAATTGACTTCGTGAAGAGGTCCCAAATCCTCCCCCAAACCTGCAGCCTAAAAAAGAACACTAATTGGGGCTCGGATCAGTTCCAAACAGCCAACACAAGAGAAAGCAAAACATTACACAATTTAGGCCAATAAATCAACTTACGCCTCGAATTCATGACAATCGACGAGCACCCAACGCTAAAAAACTGAAAACCAGCGAAGCCAATGAGATTCTGAATGCCTGGGAATTCAAATCGCCGAAAACTGATGCAAGATGAGGGAGATATTGAATTTTGAAGTTTCCTTCAACTGAATCCTCGACCTCACTTTTATAAACTGCCAAGCCTGCTCTTCTCCGCGAAAGCGGCCCCCAGGCCCAGCGAACGCGGAGACATAACAACCACTACTCCACAAACGTGGCCAAAGCTCTGCGAATACGTAGAGAAACAAACCATAGCTCTGCGAACGCGGCCCCAAGCCCGCGAACACAGGGAACAAGTACTCCACACGCACACTGACCTCCGCAACTGCGGAGCACAAGAACACTAACCCCTCACAGACCTCCGCGAACGCAGAGCATAGGGTCACAGACCTCCGCGAACGCGGCCTCTTGCCCACGAACACGGAATTGACTCCCTTACTCCTCCACGAATGCGGAGAGATGGGATGTCTGCAACTTTGACAGCTGCACCAGCTGAGTTTTAGCAACTCCAAAACTCCGACGGGGTGCTCGGAATTCGTTCGGAACCCTTTGCACGCAAAAAAAATAGCTACTTAATTGAATTTGACATTCCGGAGTAAATGGTGCTGTCAAAATTTTCATACGAGGTCGTTTTGTCAAAAAATGGGTCCCACACCCAATGGGCCATTTTAACCAATTTCTACTGGAGACCTCAGATTTTGATCGGAAGCTCCCAGAAAATCTTGAAGGGTCATTCTAGACCAAACTAGACATTCTAGAACTAACCGCGCTGTCAAAATTTTTATCTGCAAGTCATAAAAGACTTGGGGTCGCTACAGGAACACTCTAAATGACAGAAAGGAGGCCTTAATACAGAAATGACTTAGAGGGTCATTACATCCATTTATTTCAATTTTGGTGTCTAAACTTTTTGTATTGATGTCATGATCAATATATGATAGTGTGGCGATAATTAGAGGTTATCAGAAAGGGAATGCTCGAGTTTAGTGGATTGGTAGTTCACGTGATTGACTTTAAGGTATGCTACAATCTTCTTTTCTTGATTGTTCTCTATTAGATAAGTTTAGTATGAATTGCATGTAATTGAAGATTGCATATGTTGGGTTTAGAAATCCTTCCTTTCTTCCCATTTCTCTTGATGCTTGTAGATGCTTTTGGATAGTTGTGGGTTGCGGATTCCTTATCTTAGGCTAGTAGTTTGTTGCTTTTGGCATAATTAGTGTAGTAACCCTCAACTTGAGGCATTAGTCTATTTTGTGACTTTGGTGCCTTAGCATGCAATTTTATCGAGCCTCTAGCTATTTATCGCTCCATGTAGTGATTGCTACGATTTTTGGTACCCTGTACTAGTGCTTGGAGCATTGGTTGCTTGTCATAGCCGTAGGTCAATGCTAGACGTGCTTAGTTTCCATTTGAGTAGAAAGTGCGAGGTAGGCGTCAATCCTTGAGTTATCTCCCTTTTGATTGTTGAACTCTTTCCTTATTCCTTTATTTATTGTGTAAGGGCGAGCATGTTATGTTATTATTGTTGATCATGTTGGTAAATTATTGGGCCCGAGGCATTGGTCGAGGACCAGTGGGACTTCAGGTGAGTCTTCTATACTCTGGGAGAAACATAATTTTGGTAATGTTTATCTGATTATTTAAGTGCTATTGTGTAAATGCTGATGATGACATGTATTGCATTGATAACATTTCATTTATTTTGTGGTACGATCATGATTCATGCATTGGATTTTTCACAACAGATTTTGAGAAAGCCTTTTCCCACACTT
This sequence comes from Solanum appendiculatum, assembly GCA_018342035.1. Taxonomy (NCBI): domain Eukaryota; kingdom Viridiplantae; phylum Streptophyta; class Magnoliopsida; order Solanales; family Solanaceae; genus Solanum; species Solanum appendiculatum. Next base: position 62,658 of record JAGDQO010000482.1, on the reverse strand, counting down.
TCTCTTTCAAAATTTATTTTGAAGGGAGTCATACCACCTGACTCATTTCGATAAACTAATGTTTGAGATATAAGAGACATTGAGGATGTTCTTGCTTTTTTACTTGATCAATCAGAACGTCACTGACTCTTTTCTACACTGCTTTGGCTAGTTGTACCTTTAGTACCATAACAAAGTAGATCTAGTACAGTGACGAATAGCTTTGGAAGTTCTGGATCAGGACTAGGCATTATATATGGACTTCCTGAGTACTCTATGGGTCCTTCTTGCATTGTGAAATATTGAACATGATAAGAGTATCTACATAAGTTCTACCTAGTTGCTGGGGATGAGAGGCAGGTGTATATTCTTGGTTATGTGGCACTTGGGTTTGATGGCTTAGTTTGTTTCTATTACATGGTTTGCATTCAGATGCATTACCCATCACAGTATAACTGATTGTTGTGTGCACCCACCGGTCTTATGGGGGCTCGATTCGGTTTTGTTTTTTGTTTTGTACCTTTCGGGCTTATGTGTAATAACCCAAATTCAAAAATGGCGAAAAATTTCAAATTTTGGGAACTTTGGTGACCTACCACTTGACCTACCAATCGTTGGTGGACTTACCAATAGTAGGTCAAGGGGGTAAGGGTCGTTGGTAAGGCTGCCTAGGGAAAGGTTTGAAAAATATTCTAAGTAGTGACCTACTACCGTGACTTACCGTTGGTCATTTGACTTACTGACCGTAGGTCTAGAGGGGGAAAGGTTGTGGATGCTACTGGTTTGGGGGAGAAAATAATTTAATTTTTGGGGCTAAGGTAGGCTGACCTACGGTTGGTCACCTACGGGCAGTAGGTTGACCTACCAACCATAGGTCAAGTCGTAGGTTGGGTCGTTGGTAGACTTTTAATGAGGGATCATTTGGTCTTTTCACCTAATGGCCTATTTACCCAACTAAGTCGGTTTATGGCCCTTCCTAACACTATATAAAGCCTTTTAATCCTAAAATCTACTCTTTCCAATCACTTTACAAGATTTCCCCTAATTCTTCCACCTCAAATATTTCTCTCTCTAGAAGTTAGAAGAAGAAGAAGAGAGCAAACTAGGGTTCAAAAATCAAGCTTTCTTTATCAAATTGCTTAAAGAATTGGGACCCTAAGGTATGATGGTGTTCATCTATGGAGTCCTTTCCTCCATGGAATCCCTAAATTCTCACATTTTCAAGTTAGAAGTTCTCAATTGAATTAGGGGTTTTCTTCCAAGTCATGGGTTCTTTATAATGTTGATTTAATTGATTGAATTATGAATGATGAAGCGTGAATTGAGATGAATTTCTTGAATTTAGATGAATCCCCATGCACCCATGCCAAATTTCCCCCAATTTCGAAAATTAAACTTTGTTTGGTGGGTTGAATTATGAAGTGATGAATTATGTGAAATCTCTATGAATCCATGTATGAATTATGATTTCTAAGCTAATACTTTTCATGAATAAGATTATGAATGACCTAGTGATGGTTTTATTAAAGTAAGCATGTTCAATCAAAAACTATGATTTTATTCTATTATGTGGATTCCTTCAATTATGGTCAAATTGACTTATCTAGGGCTTTCTAAGCATGAGTTTACATTGGATTGCATGAATTAAGAGAAATTCTCATTAACCTAGGTAAACCCTATGATTTTCATGTTATGAGCATGATGAACTATGTAAGAATGAAGCCTATGAAATTATGCATGTCTCATATGAAGTTAATGATGAATTAAGGGTGCCTTGAGATTGAAGCATCAAAGTTTATCATATGATGATGTTATGGTTGAGTTGTGAAAGGGTTTCTCAAGTAATACTCCCACTATGAATTTAAAACAAACAAGAGGGGATTACCCATGTTCTTAAGGAGCTATTCTAATGAAAGGACAAGAGGGGATCACCCATGTTCCCTAATGTAGGCAAGAGGCGATCACCCATGTCTACTAATGATGAACTTATGACTAATGAAAGAAAAGAGGCGACTACCCATGTCTACTTATGATAATTGAACTATGTCTAATCCATGGGAATTATGCTTAGCACTGAGTGGACAAGTGGCGATTACCCATGTCCCATAAACTATGTGCCACCATAAGATGATGGTCTATGATAGACACTAGCGAGTGGATCCACGTAAGCTATATGTTAAGTAAAGGATCCTACCTTGGAAAGTAGGATGGCCCTATCGGTGTGGTGTTATACACCGGATTCCATGTTGATAGCTCACATGGTCTTATATGTCGGTTAAGGCTATTTCCCAAAACTAATGAACAAAGGTGTTGTTATGACGTTTCTCAAGTGAAGTAAAGATGTTTAACTTGCTTTGACCATGGTTTATATTTTATGTTTTCTAACCCTTATCATGTTTAGCTTGGTCATTGCATATTATGAAAATATCCCATTTTAGCATGTTTTAAATGATTTCGTGCATTGCTATCGTACTTGCTACTTGATTGTACTAACGCATACTCTTGCCTACATTGACTTGTTGATGTAGGGCATGAAGATTCTCCATCCACTCGTGACTAGAGATTAGTAGAAGAATTGTGAAGACTTGGTGAGTCCTCATCCATTCAAGGACATAGTCTGGTTGTTCTTACTTTTATGTTCTTTGTTTTGACATTGTATTGGGTTACGTCCCAAACCTTATTTCTCTTCTCATGATTAGATTTGCTTGAGACATGAGATGCCGACTTCCGCTACATTTCTTAAAAGCTTTGTTATGATATTGTCTTTTGAACTCTTAATCTCTATGATCTTGTATGTATGTATGCTAAGTGGCTTGTATGAGGCCTTTCGGAGTCTTGTACGCCATGTCACGTCTAAGGGATACCTTGGGTCCTTACAAACATGGTATTCGGAGCACAAGGTTTTAGAAAGATCCTAGGATGTCTTATAGCCGCGTTGAGTAGAGTCTCCTTCATGAGTGAGAAGCGCGCCACATTTATGAATGAGAGGCTATAAGACGTTTAAGAAACTTCACTTCTTTCATTACTCTTAATTCGTTCCATAGAGTTTAACTCTACATGTGTCTCTCCTAATCCCTATTCTATGTGTTTTAGGATATGGCTACCCGAAGAGCTTATGTTAGAAGAAATGCGGGAGAGAATGTGGATCAACAAGCTCCTCCTCAAGCTCCATAAGTTATTGTTGACCCTTTGGCTGAACAAGTATCTAATGGGGAGTTTAGGGCTGCTTTTCAAGTGTTGGCCCAAGCCGTGACGGCTCAAGCCAATAGAAAGGTTGTGGCTCTCGTTAACCCAAATGTGGGTACGACAACATCAATGGTGAGAGACTTCACAAGGATGAACCCTCCAGAATTTCATAGTTTTAAGGTGGAGGAAGATCCTCAAGAGTTCATCGATGAAATGTACAAAGTATTGATGATCATAGGGGTGACATCGGAGGAAAAGGCGGAGTTGGCCGCTTATGAACTCAAGGGTGTTGCTCAAGTTTTGTTCAATCAATGGAAGAGTGAGAGGGCGGTTAATGAAGGTCCTCTTGATTGGGAGAAGTTCTTGGTTGCTTTCCTTGATAGGTTCTTTCCCCTTGAGATGAGGGAGGTAAGGGTTCTTGAATTTATCAACCTTCGTCAAGGAAGCATGAGCGTGAAAGAGTATGCTTTGAAGTTCACATAATTGTCCCGATATGCTCCTTCCATAGTTGCCGATCCTAGGGCAAGAATGAGTAAGTTCATCTCGGGAGTGTCCGAAATGTTTGTTAAAGAGTGCCACACCTCTATGCTTGTCAACAACATGGATTTTTCTCGCCTCATGGTGTATGCTCAACAAATGGAAGAGGAAAAGCTCAAGGAAAGGTCTAGAGAGGCAAAGAGGGATAGGATAGTGATGGTAACTTTTCACATTCAAGGTTCGATGGTCATGGTCTTCCAAGATTTTGACAAAGGTTTTCCAATCAAGGTTCCTCCAATGCTCCTTCCAAGTCCAACAAAGATAGGGTGTCTAACCCTAGGCCTCAAGGAGGAAATACTGGTGGCTCATCATTGATTACTTGTGCTAAGTGTGGGAAAAAGCATGAGGGCAAGTGTCTAGCTAGTTCTAATGCATGCTTTGGTTGTGGCAAGATGGATCACAAGATAAGGGATTTCCCCTTAGTAGCTAAGAATGAAGGGGATAACCGTCGACGCACTCAACCTCAAAATCCATCAAGTTCTAGTGGAAAACAAAAGCAAAACTGGTTCTATGCACTTCAGGCTCGTCATGAGCAAGAGGGTTCTCACGATGTGGTTTTCGGTATGTTGAAAGTCCTTCACTTTGATGTTTATGCTTTGCTTGATCCAGGTGCTACTTTATGTTTTGTGACGCCATATGTGGCTATGAGGTTTGATGTTGTTCCGGATGTGTTGCTAGATCCTTTTTATGTCTGTACTCCGATTGGTGAATCTATTGTGGCTAAGATAGTCTATAGAAATTGCCCCGTCTCTTTATCTCATAGAGTCACTTAGGTTGATCTTGTACAGCTTGATATGTTACGTTTTGATGTTATTTTTGGGATGGATTGGTTGCATTCTTGTTATGCTTCTATTTATTTTAGGACCCGAATGGTCAAGTTTCAATTTCCAAATGAGCCTATCCTAGAGTGGAAGGGGGAAATTCTATGGTAGAGGTCAATTTGTTTCTTGTCTCAAAGCTAGGAATATGATTTCTAAGGGTTGCATATACCATCTTGTTAGGATGAGGGATATAGATTCTGAAATCCCTAGTCCTGAGTCGGTCCCCGTTGTTAATGAGTTTTCGGAAGTGTTTCCCGATGATTTACCCGGTATTCCTCCTAAAAGGGAAATAGACTTTGGTATTGACCTTCTCCCGGATACGCAACCTATCTCTATTCCTCCATGTAGAATGGCTCCGGCGGAACTTAAGGAACTAAAGGAGCAATTGAAAGACTTGTTGGATAAGGGTTTCATCCGACCAAGTATTTCTCCATGGGGTGCTTCGGTCTTGTTTGTAGGAAAGAAAGATGGCTCACTTCGTATGTGCATTGACTACCGCCAACTGAACAAGGTTACTATTAAGAATAAGTATACTCTTCCAAGAATAGATGACTTGTTTGATCAACTTCAAGGGGCTAGTTACTTCTCTAAGATCGACCTTCTTTCGGGCTATCACCAATTGAGAGTAAAGGAAGATGATATTCCGAAAATGGCTTTACGGACTAGATATGGCCATTATGAATTTCTAGTGATGTCATTTGGGTTAACAAATGCTCCGACCCCATTTATGGACTTGATGAATAGGGTGTTTAGACAATATCTTGATATGTTTGTGATTGTGTTTATTGATGATATTTTGATTAACTCAAGGAGTGAGGGTTAGCATGCCGATCATTTGAGGATTGTCTTGCAAGTCCTCAAGGGCCAACAACTCTTTGCAAAGTTTAGTAAATGTGTGTTTTGGCTAAGGTCCATCGCATTTCTTGGTCACATTGTCTCCGCTAAAGGTATTGAAGTAGATCCTAAGAAGACGGATGTGGTTAGAAATTAGCCTAGACCTCTGTCACCTTCGGATATTCGTAGTTTCTTGGGGTTAGCCTGTTATTATAGGAGGTTTGTTGAAGGGTTTTCTTTGATTTCTTCTCCATTGATGGCTTTGACTCAAAAGAAGGTTAAGTTCACCTGGTCCGAAGAGTGTGAGAAGAGTATTCAAGAATTGAAAGATAGACTTACTTCGGCCCCAATATTGACTCTACCAGAAGGGTCCGATGGTTTTGTGGTGTATTGTGATGCCTCAAGAATTGGACAAGGATGTGTTCTTTTGCAAAACGGAAAAGTCATTGCTTAGCTTCAAGGCAACTTAAGGTACATGAAAAGAACTATCCTACTTATGATTTAGAATTAGCGGCTGTTGTGTTTGCTTTAAAGATTTGGAGGCATTATTTGTATGGTGTGCATGTTGACATTTTTACCGTCCATAAGAGTTTGCAATATGTGTTCAAACAAAAAGATCTAAATCTTCGCCAAAGGAGGTGGCTTGAGTTGTTAAAAGACTATGATATGAGTGTCCTCTATCACCCCGGTAAGGCTAATGTGGTGGCGGACGCTCTTAGTCGTTTATCTATGGTTAGTGTTTCTCATGTTGAGGATGGTAAGAAAGAGTTGGTTTGTGATGTTCATAGATTGGCCCGATTGGGTGTTCGATTAGTTGATTCCATTAAAGGTGGTGTTATAGTACACAATGGTTCCGAATCGTCCTTTGTACATGATGTGAAGGTTAAACAAGATCTTGATCCTATTTTTGTTAAGTTGAAGCAAGCGGTGCTCAAAAAGTCCGTTGAGGCTGTCTCCCAAGGGGGAGATGGTGTACTTCGATATCAAGGTCGTTTGTGTGTTCCCGATGTAGATGACTTAAAAGAACAAATTTTATCGAAGGTTATAGTTCTCGATATTCCATCCACCCGGGAGCTACCAAGATGTACCCTGAATTGCGGGAGATCTATTGGTGGAATGGGATGAAGGATATTGCAGAGTTTGTGGCTAAATGTCCTAATTGTCAACAAGTGAAAGCTGAGCACCAAAAGCCAAGAGGTTTGACCCAAGATATTTGTATTCCTACTTGGAAGTGGGAAGACGTGAATATGGCCTTCATTGTTGCTTTACCACGCACCCAACTACAATATGATTCGATTTGGGTTATTGTGGATCATATGACGAATTCAGCTCATTTCATTCCCGTCAAAGTTTCTTATTCGTTGGAAGATTATGCTAAGTTGTACTTGAGAGAGATGGTTAGGTTGCATGGAGTACCTTTATCCATTATCTCCGATCGTGTTGTACAATTTACTTCTCAATTTTGGAAATCTTTCCAAAAGGGTCTTGGTACTCGTGTTAAGCTTAGTATGGCCTTTAATCCTCAAACCGATGGGCAAGCAGAGCGTACTATCCAAACCTTGGAAGATATGTTGAGAGCTTATGTAATTGATTTCAAGGGTAATTGGGATGATCATTTGCCTTTGATTGAGTTTGCTTATAATAATAGCTACCATTCTAGTATTGGCATGGCTCCGTTTGAAGCTCTCTATGGTAGGAGGTGTAGATCTCCTATAGGTTGGTTTGAAGTTGGTGAAGTTGCTTTGATAGGACCCGAGTTGCTGCATGAGGCTATGGAGAAAGTTTGACTTATAAAGGTTGAAAACTACCCAAAGTCGACAAAAGTCCTATGTCGATGTTAGAAGGAAAGATTTAGAATTTGACATAAATGATTGGGTTTACTTGAAAATTTCACCCATGAAGGGTGTAATGAGATTTGTGAAGAAACAAAAGCTAAGTCCTCGTTATGTAGGCCCATATCAAAATTTGAGACGTGTTGGTACGGTTGCTTATGAACTTGATTTGCCTAATAATTAGGCATCAGTACATCGGTTTTTCATGTCTCATTGTTGAAGAAATGCGTTGGTGATCCGACATCTATAGTGCCATTGGAGAATCTTGGCATAAAGGATAGTCTTTCCGATGAAGAAGTTTCGGTTGAGATTTTAGACTGGCAAGTCCGAAAGCTAAGGAATAAAGAAGTTGCTTCCGTGAAGGTTCTTTGGAGGAATCAATTGGTAGAGGGTACTTGGGAGGCCGAGGCCGATATAATGTCCCGATATCCTCATCTCTTTCCCTCCGATCCTATTCTAGCTTGAGGTATCTAGTTCCTCATGGTTTATTCTTTTGTTTCACGTGTCTTGGTTATCCCCATGATTCCTTGATTATGCATGTTTATGAAGAGTCTAAGTTGTTAAAAATGAGCTAGCCTAATTGATTCATCTATGATTATGTGCATTGAGTATAAGTTGCATAAAATCTTCATGAAATGATGTATTGAACATGCTTTAGCTTGGAGTTGATGTTTTCCTCCTCCGATATGTGCATTTCTGTGGTTGCATTTTAGGTTGGGTTGTTAGCTCTTTCTTCTTACCCTCCTTATGATGTCTTGATTCTCATTCGAGGATGAATGTTCCCAAGGGGGGGATAATGTAATACCCCGGATTAGAAAAAAGGCAAAAAATTTCAAATTTTGGGAACTTTGGTGACCTACCACTTGACCTACCAACCGTTGGTGGACTTACCAATAGTAGGTCAAGGGAGTAAGGGTCATTGGTTAGGCTTCCTAGGGGAAATGTTCGGAAAATATTCTAAGTAGTGACCTACTACCATGACTTACCGTTGGTCGTTTGACTTACTGACCGTAGGTCTAGAAGGGGAGAAGGTCGTGGACCCTACTAGTTTGGGGGAGAAAATAATTTAATTTTTGGGGCTAAGGTAGGCTGACCTACGGTTGATCACCTACGGACAGTGAGTTGACCTACCAACCGTAGGTCAGGTCGTAGGTTGGGTCTTTGTAGAATTTTAATGATGGATCGTTTGGTTTTTTCACCTAATGGCCTATTTACCCAATAAGTCAGTTTATGGCCCTTCCTAACACTATATAAAGCCTTTTAATCCTAAAATCTACCCTTTCCAATCACTTTACAAGATTTCCCCAAATTCTTCCACCTCAAATATTTCTCTTTATAGAAGTTAGAAGAAGAAGAAGAAAACAAGCTAGGGTTAAAGAAATCAAGCTTTCTTCATCAAATTGCTTAAGGAATTGGGACCCTAAAGTATGATAGTGTTCATCCATGGAGCCCTCTTCTCCATGGAATCCCTAAATTCTCCAATTTTCAAGTTAAAAGTACTCAATTATACTAGGGGTTTTCTTCCAAGTCATGGTTCTTTGTAATGATGATTTAATTGAATGAATTATGAATGATGAAGCGTGAATTGAGATGAATTTCATGAATTTAGATGAATCCCCATGCACCCATGCAAAATTTCCCCCAATTTTGAAAATTAAGCTTTGATTGGTGGGTTGAATTATGAAGTGATGAATTATGTGAAATCTCTATGAATCCTTGCATGAATTATGATTTCTAAGCTAAGACTTTTCATGAATGAGATTATGAATGACCTAGTGATGGTTTTATGAAACTAAGCATGTTCAATCAAAAATTATGATTTTATTCTATTATGTGGGTTCCCTCAATTATGGTCAAATTGACTTATCTAGGGCTTTCTAAGCATGATTTTTCATTGAATTGCATGAATTAAGAGAAATTCTCATTAACCTAGGTGAACCCTATGATTTGCAAGTTATAAGCATGATGAACTATGTAAGAATGAACCCTATGAAATTATGCATGTCTCATATGAAGTTAATGATGAATTAAGGGTGCCTTGAGATTGAAGCTTCAAAGTTTATGATATGATGATGTTATGGTTGAGTTATGAAAGAGTTTCTCACATAATACTCCCACTATGAATTTAAAATGAACAACAGGCGATTACCCATGTTTTAAAGGAGCTATTCTAATGAAAGGACAAGAGGCGATCACCCATGTTCCCGAATGTAGGCAAGGGCGATCACCCATGTCTACTAATGATGAGCTTATGACTAAAGATAGACAAGAGGCAACTACCCATGTCCCATAAACTATGTGCCACCATAGGATGATGGTCTATGATAGACACTAGCTAGTGGATCCACGTAAGCTATATGCTAAGTAAAGGGTCCTACCTTGGCAAGTAGGATGGCCCTATCAGTGTGGGGTTATACATAGGATTCCATGTTGATAGCTCACATGGTCTTATATGTCGGTTAAGGCTATTTCCCCAAACTAATGAACAAAGGTGTTGTTATGATGTTTCTCAAGTGAAGTAAAGATGTTTAGCTTGCTCTGACCATGGTTTATGTTTTATCTTTTCTAACCCTTATCATGTTTAGCTTGGTCATTGCATATTATGAAAATGTCCCATTTTAGCATGTTTTAAATGATTTCATACATTGCTATCATACTTGGTACTTGATTGTACTAACGCATACTCTTGCCTACATTGACTTGTTGATGTAGGGCATGGCGATTCTCCATCCACTCGTAGCTAGAGCTTAGTAGAACAATTGTGAAGACTTGGTGAGTCCTCATCCATTCGAGGACATAGCCTAGTTGTTCTTACTTTTTTATTCTTTCTTTTTACATTGTATTGGATTTCGTCCCAAACCTTATTTCTCTTCTTTTGATTAGATTGGCTTGAGACATGAGATGTAGACTTCCGCTACTTTTCTTAAAAGCTTTGTTATGATATTATCTTTTGAACTCTTAATCTCTATGATCTTGTATGTATGTATGCTAAGTGGCTTGTATGAGGCCTTTCGAGGTCTTGTACGCCATATCACATCTAGGGGGTACCTTGGGTCGTGACATTATGGGAGTCCGATTAGGTTATAGTTTGACCATAGTTGTGTATGGTGTGTTGTTTTGGTTGTTAGTTATATAAATGGTTGGGACTTATCCCTATATTGGAGCTCTTTGACTCGATTATGGCTGGATTGATCTCGTTTGTGTGGTTCTGTTGAGTAGCAGCTTTTACTTTTGGTTTACCCTTGGTTAATGACTGTTCTAATAGGTTTTTGGTATTGATTAGATTGTTAGGCTAGCGTCTCCAAATATGTTCTCTTGTCTTGATGTCTTGTTCATTGTTTTCTAGTCCTTTGTATTTGTTCATCTTAAACTAAGCGATATCCCTTCTTTTGTTGCTTGTACTGCACTTCCCTTATTTACCTGCAATTTATGCTGTCCTTATCTTTGGAGCTTAGTCCACTTATGCCTACTGATTACCGCTTATTGGTATTAATACTACACTTCTGCATCATGCAGATCATTGTATAAGTTCTCACTATTGATTTGAACCTCGTGCGTTGCAACTTTTTAGATTTGGTGACAGGCGTGAGCTCTTGACATCCGTAGTTTCCTATATACCTCTGTTTTTGCTAGGACTAGTCTTTATTTTTCATTCGGAGTTAGTTTTATATAAACATATATTTGTAATTCCTTTTACTCCTATTCTGACTAGAAGCGCGACTACTAACTGATATAAGGTCTTGGGGTTTTTTGGAGTGTATATTTCTGTTTAATTCTCCTTCTCCTCTATTGATATTGTTCCCTATCCTCTTCTGTTTTATTCCGTGTGGTAGCCTATTAATCATGGCTTTGGGGTATGGGTTGTGCTTAACTACTGGTGGGATGTAGTAAGTGCAATCATGACCTAAGAAATAGAGTCGTGACAGATTTGTATCAAAGCTCCAGGATGACCGATATTGTTGGTATGGGAGAAACTGCCTAGTAGAGTCTTGTGGATTAGTGCGGAGACATCTGTATCCTATATTTGAGAGGCTAAGGGAATTCTTAGGAAATTCCATTCTTAACTCCTAATCGTGAGAATCTTCTTATATCTACCTCTAAAATGCTTCTTTGAAATCCCATCTCTCTTAGATGGATCACACAAGGTTTTCAATGGACGTAGATGGGACATGAACACATACTACTGGGATTTCAATACTTAGTCAGGCAAGAGAGCCTCATTTAGTAAGGGACTTTGAGGTCAGAGATATTTATCAGTAGCTAGAGAGTCTGGGGGCAACCTACGCTTCAACAGGGTTAGTGGTTACCTAGGCTCCTCGAGATTTAGTATTGGAGCTTTGAGTCTCCTCAAGGATAAACCATAGGTAGGTGTGGTTCTTGGTATAATGAGTGATTCACAGACTAGATTTTGGTTGATTGGTCTCTATGAGGGTTCATTATCTATTTTTCAGTACGTAACTTTATTTCTGAGTGGGCCAAGCGTACTCCTATATTATTCCCTACAGAGCGAGATTTGACTCAAGGATTTATTGGAGGAATGACTTCGCCACTCCATTTGGCATTGGAACACTTGGTAGTAGCCGAGTCTACTTTTCCCCTGGTTATTAGTCATGCGATGGCCATAGAGCAAACATGCTTTAAAACTTATAGAGGTAGCGGTAAGAGGCCTTGCCATTAGTACAGTGGTGACTGCATCTCACCCTGAGGTGGGTATCATCTCAGTAGAGGTCATCTTCCTTCATGACCTATCATACCCAAGGTGATAAAACCTCAAGTTCCAAGGGGTTCTAAGGTAGGTCATAATGCCCGTGGCAGAAAGAGTTTAGGTTAGGCTTCTTAGGGTGTGCATTTGGAGCCATTAGATGTTGGATCCCATTCTATTCCAACCGGGTTATCACAACAGGTTCCTTCTAGTTGTTGTTGTTGTGAGGGTGGCGAGCTAGGACACTTTTCCAGAGATTGTCGTAGAGTCTCGGTACCGTAGGCTAGGGGTGGTATAGCTAGGGCAACTCATCATGTTCTTCATGCCGGACCTCAGCTTATAAGGGTTGCTACGATTGTGGGGAGGTTGGCTACTAGTCTATGGAATGCCCAGGCGTGAGTTGATTACTGAGACATTGCTAGTACTTGCTACTCCCTAGGCTAGGGTTGTCCAAGTATATCATATTTGTGTTTTGGACTCATTTATACCTCTTTTCTTATAGTTTTTCATGGTTAATGTTTAGATTGAGGCTAATATCTATTGAAATGTGATTATTTTAGGTACTCATGACCTACAAGGAGTGTTGATGAAAATTGGTTGATTTAAGAAGAAAAATAAGGGAAATTGAAGCAAATTGGGAGCCAAAGCTGAAAAGTCAAATTTGGTATTAAATTTGTCTTCATGAATGCGGTCAACTGACCCACGAACATAGAGCATTGGTTAATAGAGTACAACGAATACAATGAAAGCCAACTGTGAATGCAGCCTTGAAGTCAACAGTTGACCGTGAATGTGTCCCACAGGCCCGCAAACGTGCCAGTCTAATCAACGGAAGTCCGCAAACGAGGACCACTCCCTATGAATGCGGAGAGTTAATTTTAAGGCATCCAGGGCAGTTTCAGAAGTTTACTATTTTGATCTCAAAATCCCATATACACTCATACACAACCATGGTCAAAATAATTAATTCCATTCAGATATTTAGGGTTCTTAGCTTGGGGTTTTAGGCTTGGAAAATAAGTTTCCTCACAATGCTCCTTTGGGTTTGACGATTGAAAACTCCATTGCAATAATTTTTACTCATTCTTTATTTCCTTACTCTGTGTTGCTTGAATTGTGGGTGTAATTGCTCATTAGAAAATTTGTTTAGCTATGCAACATTCCATATCAAATTTGAGGATAGTTTTTCATCTCTTAGCTTAGCTTGAAGAATATTTTGTAGATCTTAATCTTGGTTTGAGACATTGAAGGAAAGTTGCCTCACATTTCAATTGTGGATTTGGAGATCGTGTTTTATCTTAGTAGATTTCTTTTACCCTTCTTCATTTCCTTATTCTAAATTGCTAGAAATGTGGGTGTGATTGTGTGTATGAAATTGAGGCTTTTGTGCTAGAAATAGACAAAGTTATTTAGTTATTTGATTGATTGTTCTGTTGCTTTTGTAATTCCTTGTTTCAATGTTTTATTTCATGAAATAAGTTCAATTTAGTTTTCATGTTTGAATTTATGGGTTGAGAGTGCACGCTCAATCCTAGCTTCCGATCTTTGTGGGTTTCTTGAAAATAGAATCCGTGATGTGGAGAAAAGGATTTATAATCTCATTTTATCTTTGAATCTTGAATTTAAGACTGAACGGAGATAATTTAGGATTTCATTGTTGAGTGCAAGGCTTGCTCAAAAGAGAGGTATAAGTTAAGGTAGTGGATTCTCTTTTATTAAAACGATTGAGACCGAAAGGAGATATCGTAATATAACCCTTTGAGACCGAAAGGAGATTAGGGTTGAATTAAGATGATCTAGCCTATCTCCTATTTGAATGATCTTGGTTTGAATTGCAATGGACCATTCAATGTTGATTGAATCTTGAATTTTCCCAATTTCCATACATCCCTTGCTTGATATCGTCTTTGCCCCTGCTCGTAGTTTAGTTAGAAAAATTGTCTTTTATTTGATAGTTTTGTACATTGCATGTTTATATTCAAACTAATATCTAGTTAACCTTTATCTTTTCAATTGCCGATATATTGTTCCCTATGGGATTCGATCCCGACTCTTAGTTAGGTGTTTTTTTTATGAGGACCGCTTGCTCTTAGGATTAGTTTTGGAGGGTGATTTGAGCATTATCAAAAATGGCACCGTTGCCGGGGAACACTTAGGCGTATTGACTTGATTATTGATTTCAAGTTTACTTGTTTCAATCTAGATTGGGAATAATTGTTTTTATTCTTTTTTTTTGTTTCTATGGATCTTTGTGATAATGATATCTTTGGAAATTGTATGCCCTCTACTGATCCATGTCCTTTTGGTGAAACAAATGTGATAAGTCAGTTGAGGCTTAGAGCCGTGGATGAAAAGCTCAGTTGGGGCAAGAAAGACCTATTCCTATTCTCCTATGAAATTGGAAGGTCAATAAAAAGGTGCCTAGCTCGGTGCTATGGCATGGTCGATCATGAGTTCGGACTTGCTACTCTTAGGGCTAAGGTGAGAAAAACTGTGATGGTGAAAACTCCTCATTATCCAATGGCCGGAAAAGAGCGAAGAAGAGTCTCATGACTTGCACCTTTCTTGGTGTGATATGACAATCCAGCTCATGTTCGGGATTGAAACGTTCAAAGCGAATACAAGAGAAAGTATTGAGGTGGATATAGAATGTATCTTGAGCTTGTGCAACCAACCTAAAATAATACCAATCAAAGAAGCCGAAATAAGTAGCATGATACTAGAGTTGCAAGAAAAAGCAAAAAAAATCATAAATGGCAGCTTTAGTTCATTTAAAATCGAGGGTGTCACACTATTGAATCCACCAATCATGAAAAGCAACATTCAAGTGGCCCAATAACCCTCTCATCCTCGCTCTTGCCCAAGTTTCCCAAACGGGGGGATGATGCATTGACTTGACCTGAATGCACTCTGCGTTCGCAGAGGCTTCCTGTGTTCGCGCCTCACAGCTGGCTTGCACTCCGCGGTCGCGCCCTACTCTCCATGTTTGGGGAGAGTATTTCACTGCCAGCTCCATTTTTTGTGTTTTTAGCTCTATTTTTCCCCAATTTCCATTCTTTTTAATCAAAGCTCCTTTTTAACCAACATGTACCTGAAACACAACATACAAAGGAAAATTAGCCTCTTTACCTACTTAAGTACAACAAAATCACCAAGAAAAAGACCTTCAAATGAGTGAAAATCACCCAACTCATCAACATGCCCAACTTAGAAACCTTGCTTGTCCTCAAGCAAAAAAAAATAAAAAGCACAAGAGGCAATCACAATAAATACAACACACTTTCATTCCGAATAGAGATCATGATCATGACTTTGGTTGATACTAACAAATAGTCCTCAAGCAAACTTTTCAAAAAACAACCCCTCATTTTCATGGAACATTTTTCAAAACCAAGAATCATTAAATGACAACATCTCAAGCTGAAGAAATGACTCAACTCTTTAGCTCTTTTTCATGCTCACTTGATGTAATTTGGAATTTTCAAAATCACCACTCAGCCTACTTACATGCCCTCACAAGACAAGGAATGTCCCAAAAACACTCAAGACAAGGGACAACAACAGAAACACTCACACTCACAAAAGAACATCTTACGCCCACAAGTGCCACACCATAGGCTTGCCCATATTTTCAATCAACATTGCCTCAAATTCATTTTGTTAGAAATCACAAAGGATTTTGTTAAACTTTTAATGTAGGCTTAGGGAAGGTAAGGATATCATTTAGGTACAAGTGACTACACCCTCCTTGAACTCTACTCAACAACTCAACATTTTCCAACTTTTCCACATTTTCTTCACTTTCCAAACCAATGCACAATTCACCTTTTCATTTTCTTCATTTTCATTCTAGATGCCCCACATGCAACCATTTTCAACTTTTTGGACGATTCAAGATTCTTTTATTCACCTTCTTTTTCGAAAGTTTTTTTTTCAAAACTTTTTCTTTCTTTTAGACTTCTTTTCTCCTATATTTCTCTTCTTTTTTTTTATCAAGCTCTTATGCAATAGGCATCGCTTCTATGAGTTTCCCGAAACACCCCCAACTTAGGCTTTTAGCCTCAACTTTTACAACATCATGTTCAAGGAGGGAAAGGGTTCAAGAGAGGAATGTATTTTCAAAATGGCTAAGGCTTGTAATAAGGTTGCCAATAAAAAGGTATTAGGCTCAAAGGGGACAACTAGGGATACATTTAGTGCAAAGGTGGGATATTTAGGCCAAGTGGACTTCAAGAACAATCAAAGAAAGCCTAAGATCATTTTTCCAACCCAACTCAATTAAGACCAATATTTCTAGACTAGCCGGGCAAGTTCTAGGTGGCACAAGCAAACACAAGGCATTATTCAACAACTCACCACACATGGCATGCAAATCACTCAAGATGGATCAAAATCTTATTTCCTTTTCAACAAACAAGTGGCATTGAACAATTTGACCGCCAACGAATCAAGAGTCACAAAAAGAGTCACAAGAGTTGTCATAAAATCATTCAACACTTGCTCAATTTTCAAAATGGAGGGGTATGCTCAAACACACATTTTTTCACAAGCAAGACTATATTCTTAGTACCAAACAAGCCACAATATCCCAAAAAGACAATGATAAATTTGCCCTTAAGAAAGCCGTCAACCAATCCATCATTAGGCAAACTCATACATCAATTCGGGACCAGCTACTCAGACCTCACCAATAAACAAGGGCACATCATCCACAAATCAAACAAATATCCAACAACATGATAGAAACAACCAACAATCAATCCCATTCATCATAAACAAGAAATACAGAAAAGGAGTCAAAAGGGAGGCACCCTGAACTAAAAATCAAATTGTGTCCTAATAGTACAAAAAACAAAAGAGATTACGAGGGGCTCCCTAAAGTGACATTACTCTAAGCTAGTATCAGAGGGGAAGGATAAATCCTCATCATCAGACAGACTGCTACCTCATAGGTTCCGAAGCTTGCCATCATCTTGCTCAGGAACCGGCTCTTCTTCTTCTCATGCTCTCAGAAAGTCCGCTAGCGCTTCTCAATCTTCATTGCCTCTGACTCAAATGCTCCAATCTATCGGACATAGCCTTCTGTGCAGCACCTACAGAGGCAATAATTGGTGCAGATGCACCCTCATATGTGGTTCTAGAAGGTCCTGTAGGAAGGCCAGCAACTAGCTATCAGATCAGAGCATCCACTCCCTGTATCTGAGAAGATATGTATCACATCGTGGAAGGCCCAAACTGGAGGGGTCTTGCTGAAGATGAAGCACCAGTCTCAAAAGTGGGCTAGGTGAACTGCCCGAACTGTGGGTCGGCCACATCGATCTTCCTCTTCTTGTTCTGGCTACTCTGGCCTCCTTTTTTCTTCAGTGGGTGTATCTCTTTCCCGGGCTTCTTCTCCTCATCATTGGGCGTCCTCAAAATTCCAGCACCATCGCACAACTGAGTGATCAAAGAAGGATAGATAAGACTCCTGGCTCTACCCTGAGCCACCTTAATAATATGATCCAGAATCAGCTGGCCTACATTTACGGTCAGCGCATCCATGATAGTTACAACGACCAAAGCTTGTCTAGTGTCACCTCGGTGCATGTGTGGAGGGAATGACCCGAGCACATATAATGGAGAGCCAAGTCATGGCCTCCACTGTAAACTCATGGGACTCCACCCCTCTCTTCGTCTCGAACCACTCCGTAGGCTCACCATTTTGAAACTTATCAACCAGCCACTGAGTACCCAGCTCCTAGTAATGCTCCATATATATATTGTTATCCGCATCTAGGAGACCATAATAAGCATTAATCAACGCTGGGCTAAAATGCACTTGCATCCCTCAGACGGTATTAACTGTGGCCTCATTAAAATCAGTCTCCGAGGCATTAGCATAAAATGCAGCTACGATGGTGTGATTATCTTTGACAGGCACAGCAGCGAACACCATCCAACCACTAGACTCAAGTCGGTTAAAGAAATCCAGCATCCCCTATTTAAGCTTGTCAAAACAGATCCATTTTTCCTTCACAATAGCCCGGCCCAGGTATTCATCATATTTACTGGCGCATTTGGCGGACAAGAACCTGGTTGCATCAAAATAATCCTCCTCGGGTGCATTTTTGGATGACGCGAGAATGTTGTCGGTTGACATTTTTAGTTCAAAGTACCTACAAAAGAAGCCAACTTGTTAAAAGTTCTTGTGGAAACTGAAAATAATGTATTAGGAAGTATTTAGGCCAAAGCATATAATTAAAAGAAGTCCTGATTGAATTATGCAAAGTTACTATTTTGGGGACAGAACTGAATCCTTCTCCGCGTTCGCGGAGAGGCCTCTGCGTTCACGAAGAGTAATCAGTATTGCCTCCGCATTCGCGGAGACGCAGCCGCGATCGCGGCTAAGAAGTAGAAAGACCTCCGCATTTACGGACCTATTGGCGCGTTCGCGTAGTACATGGAGGCAGAGACTTCAGCGTTCGCGGACACAGGTCGTCATTCACGGAAAGATCATTGTCCCCAGATTTCCAGAATTCTCAAAGGTATTTCATCAAACAATTCATGGGCACCATTTTAACAACAATTTGCTACACAAATTCACCCCTAATTCTACCCCCAAACATGATAAATCAATTAACAACCCAGCAAACATGAATTCTGCCCACAAACTATTAATTAAACACATCAAAATCAAGTGCAAATTAAGAACACAATAAGGCACAATATTTCCAACTTCCACACATAATTTTACCCTCAATTCGAGCCCAAGAGTTGAGGATCAACAATCACAATGCAACAAATATGAATTTTATGCTTTATCCAACAATTAAACACACCCAAGGCAAGTTCAAATAAACAAATCATTATAGAACCAAATTTCTAATCTTACTCACCGAAGAACCAAAAATAACTAAAGCAAGGGTTAGAAATCATACCTTCATTGTTGACTCTAATCAAAAGGTAGTAGATTAGGAAGTAATTTAGAGAGAGGAAAGGACTATGGGGAGATTTTGGCATCTTAGAAATTGAAAGGAGGAAGGAGGTGTTTATTTTAAACTGATTTCAACTTTTGGCATTTTTGCCTTTTAACATACCTCGATACCTCCACGTTCGCGGAGGTTCTGCCGCATTCACACTCTTATGGGATTCCTAGACCTCCGCTTTCGCGGTCAAGAGGGCGCGTTTGCGGAGGTTCTAACATTTTGACCTCCGCATTCGCAGGGAGTAATTGATACCTGAACTCCTGGCAGCATTCTGTAAATTTTGGCGATGGGTGGGGTCCATTAGGTGATTCGCCCATTGCACTTTGGCGACCTTCAACTGTCAAAAAGAGTTCCAACTACCATTTTGAAGGTAGTTCAACCCGAAACTTCAATCCCAAGTGCATTTTTGCTTCCAAACCTGTTCAAAACACCTCCAAACACATTGAAATTATGAGAATTAGTCAAAAATAAAATTCTAATCTATCCTAAAAATTAAAGAAAACTCAAAATTAACTGAAAATTAAATTTTAGATACGAATGGGTTGCCTCCCATCAAGCACACAATTTAACGTCGTGGCGCGACGCCGGTTTTATCACCCTTTCTATTTCCACCTGAGGCAATGTACCTTCTCCCCAACTTCAAATCATTTTCTCATCGATGTAATTGGGGACTACCGGAGAGCATCACACATTTCACTCGATCTCTCCACTTTGAAGATTTGAATTTCTTGCCCAACTTCACATCACTCTTTCGTATAGGAGCATTGGGAAAGAGTGATAGTATCATTAGGCCATTCGAACAACGCATTTCATAACTTTTGGCCCTCAAGTGCATGACACTATCACTTTCCAATGTACTAGAATTGCTATATATGATCTTTTTGGCTTTTTCTTGCAACTCTAGTATCACTGCCTTGATATTGGCATCTTGGAATTTTATTGGTTTGGTTTGGTTGCAAACACCAAAGATTTTATCAATATCGAACACAACCCCTTTTTCTTAACCGTCCAACTCCAATGCCTTACTCTTGACCCCTTGACAAGGAGCCTTACATACTCCAAACGTTGCTCTCGCATTGGCCTTCAAAGCAGCAATCTCAAACTCAAGTTGGATCATCTCATGGCACCTAGCTAGATGCAAGTTGCGGAATTCATCCCTCATTTGGAACATTAGATCTCTTAGCCTCTCACCCTTTTCAAGTCGATGAGACAATTACAAGAGCCAAGCTTGACTTACAACACCCATCTCTTCATCTAACGAAGCATCCAAACAACTATCCCCAACATGAAGTCTTCCAAAACAAGGCCATGAGTCATCAACATAGGGCTTGCACTCATAAAACCTTGTTCCTTCACAAGAAGCATTAAAAACAAACAAAAACAAAACACAAACAAATATTCACAATTTGGATAAAAACTAGTAAACTAAAAACTCTAAATCAATTCAACACGCCAAATTGTTCCCCGGCAGCGGCGCCATTTTTGATAATGCTCAACCACACCTTTCACGATACGAAGAGTGGGTGGTCGCTATGCAAGTATAAACCCAACGAAGAGTTGGGGTCGATCCCATGAGGAACAATGTGCAATGCGATTGAAGAAACAAAGAATTACTAGCTAATCGTATGAATCCGAAATGTAAAATACAAATATAAAATGAGAAGATTTCAAGTAACGAATTTAGGATAGGGGTTAGAGGAAAACAAAGGACAAAGCTATATCGAACAAGATTACCAAAGCGATTTGGGAATGGGAAATCGATCAAAATCCATACGATCCATTGAAAACTAGCTTTATACAATCTCAATTAATCATGGGTAAAATCATATATGCCTTGAAAACTAAATTATCTACCTAATTCTATCGAACATAGGCAAATATTTCTCAACTAGTTCTCACGAACCCAATCAAGTGGCAACACAAGCAATCCGATTAAAGGCAATGCAAGGATTCACTCTTTCTAGAAAAATCCCACAATTGAGTTGCTAAACCTCAATTAATGCACCAATCAATCATACCCAACCTCAATTAACTCTCACAAGCTAAATCAAAGTAAATGGGCAAGCCCAAGGAGTAATCAATTCCAATGTAAAACAATTAAAGCATGAGATTAATTGGATAATCAAAAACCCATTTCATAAACTATAAAGCATTCAACTAATTACAAAAATACAAGATAGAAATCAACAACCCAAATATTGATTATGTCTAACACAATATCCAAATAACTAATCAACAATTAAAACCTAGAATTCAACAATACAAAGCAAAGAGTTGAGGAAAGGTGAAAAATAATTACAACCCAAGCTCACAATCTTCACTCTAATGGTGTTTGTTGAGGAATCTTGCTCTCAAAGCTAAGCCCAAGCCTCAATCCCCAAGTTATTCTTCTCTATTCTCTCTGATTGAATGTGAATAATCCCTAAAATGGCTGTGAATCAGACACATATGGTGAATTAGGGTAAAATTGTGAATTTCCAGAACTGCCCAGACGCCAGTCACCTTTTCTTCTCCGCGTTCACGGAAGACATCTGCATTCACGGTACTTGACCCGAATGCACTCCGCATTCACGGAGGCTTCCCACTCTCAGCGTTCACGGAGAGTATTTCACTGCCAGCTCCAAATTTTGTGTTTTTAGCTCTATTTTTCCCCAATTTCCATTTGTTTTCATCAACGCTCCTTTTTGACCAACATGTACATGAAACACAATATTCAAAGGAAAATTAACCTCTTTCTCTACTTAAGTACCACCAAATCATCAAGAAAAGGACTTCAAATGAGTGAAAATCACCCACTCATCACCTATTCCAAGGACCGATGACTTGTTTGATCAAATCCAAAGTGTGAGTTTCTTCTCAAGGATTAATCTTCAATCAAGGTATCATCAATAAGGGTAAGAGAAAGTGACATTTTGAAGATGGCTTTTTGAACTCAGTATGGTCACTGTAAGTTTCTTGTGATGTCATTTGGATTGACTAATGCCCCGACAACATTCATGGACCTAATGAATAGACTTTTCAAGCAATACCTGTACATGTTCGTGATGGTGTTTATCGATGATATTTTTATTTACTCACAGAGTGAGGATGAGCATGTTGATCATCTAAGGATAGTTTTGCAAATCCTCAAGGATCGTCAATTGTTAGCAAATTTTAGTAAGTGTGAATTTTGATTGAGGTCCATTGCTTATCTTGCCATATTATTTCCGATAATAGTATATGGTTGATCCTAAGAAGACCGAGGTAGTTAAGAACGGGCCTGGACCTCTTTCCCCTTCCGATATGTGGAGTTTCTTAGATTTGGCCAATTACTATAGAAGGTTCGTGGAAGGATGTGAAAGCTAAGCCACATCTTGATCCGACTATGGTGTAGTTAAAGAAAGCGATTTCAAAAAAATTCATTGAGGCTTTATCCCAACGGGGAGATGGTGTTCTTTATGGAAGTTGAGGCATCAGATTTTTATGGAAGCTCTTGATTCTCGGTATTCTATTCACCCGAGAGCCACCAAGATGTACCATGATTTACGAAATGTCTATTGGTTGAATGGGATGAAGAAAGACATCACAGAATTTGTGGCTAAATGTACTTATTGTAAACAAGTGAAGGTTGAGCATCATAAATCGATAGGTTTGGCTCAAGACATTAGGATTCCTACTTGGAAGTTGAAAGATTTGAACATAGACTTCATTACGGGTTTACCTCGTACTCGGCGTTAGTTTGATTCGATTTGGGTTATTGTAGATCGAATGACTAAGTCGGCTCATTTTCTTCCAGTGAAGACTTCATTTTTAGCCGAAAACTATGCTAGGATTTATATTCAGGAAATGGTGAGGTTGCATGGGGTGCCTTTTTCTATTATCTCATATAGGGGAACTCATTTTACGTCTCATTGTGAAAAGGTCTTGGTACCCAAGTGAAGCTTAGTACAACTTTTCATCCTCAAACCGATCATCAAACCGAGCGTACTATTCAGAATTTGGAAAATATGTTGAGAGCTTGTGATTGACTTTAAGGTTAATTAGGTTGATCGCTTGCCTTTGATTGAGTTTTCTTATAATAATAGTTATCACTCAAATATCTAAATGGCTCCATTTGAGGCTCTCTATGGTAGGAGGTGTAGGTCTCGTATTGGTTAGTTTGAAGTTGGTTAGGTCACTTTGATAGGGCTCGGGTTGGTTCATGAGGCTATGTAGAAGGTTCGACTTATAAGAGAAAGGATGGAAATGGCTCAAAGTTGAAAAAAGTCTTATGCCGATGTGAGAAGAAGAGAACTTGAATCCGATGTTGACAATTGGATTTACTTGAAAATCTCACCTATGAAGGGTGTGATGAGATTTGGAAAGAAAGAGAAGCTTAGTCCCTGTTACGTAGACCCATATAAGATTTTGAGGCGGGTTGGCATGTTCGCCTATGAATTAGACTTGCCTTCCAATTTGGCATCGATACATCCGGTGATCCATATTTCCTTGTTGAAAAAGTGTGTTGGTGATCCGAAGTCTATTGTGCTATTGGAAAGTTTGGGGGCTAAGGATATTCTTTCTTTTGAAGAAGTTTCGGATAAAATCTTGGATCGTCACGTACAGAAGTTGAGAAATAAAAAAGTTTCTTCCATAAAGGTTCTTTGGAAGAATAAATTAGTTATTGGTGCTACTTGAGAGGCCGAAGCCGATATGATGTCCAAGTATCATCATCTCTTTTCCTCCACTCCTAATCTAGCCTGAGGTATTAGTTCCTCGTGTTTACTCTTTTGGATTCATGCATTTTAGTCATTCTAATGTTTCCATATGCATGCATATTCATGAAAACTTGTTTTAAGTTTATGTTTTAGCTTGGGGCCGATTAATCCTTGTTTATGTTCATTTTCATGTGATTTGCATTCATGTTTGGCTGTTAGATACCTCTACTCTACTCATGCTAGTTAAATCTCATTCGAGGATAAATGTTCCCAAGAGGGAGATATTATAACACCTCGGAAATTGGTAGGTTGAGTTTGGAAGAAAAAGTTGCAGAAAAATGTTGGTGAAAGTTTGTATGAACCAGTCTACGGTTTGTAGAAATGGGTCATAGAAGTTGAGTTGAGATTTTAGAAAATGTCAAGAACCAAATTAGAGTCTACAGACCACCTGGACGATTCGTACAATGTTTGATGGGCCGTAGGATGGTCCATAGAAGTGATTTGAACTTAGAGGAATATGTATCAAGGGTTTTACGAATGGAACTACGGTCCGTAGATGTTTCGACGAACCATAGAAGGATTCCGTAGAAAATGTTAGGAAAATTCATCCCTAGTACTGGTTCTACAGATGACCAGTACAGTCTGTAGAAAGTTGAACAAACTGTACGTCGGCCTATAAAGATTGTTCGGCATATTTTTCAGGGTTATTTGGGTCTTTTCTTACCCTTTTTAAGACCTAAACTACGTTGTTTTGACCTTATAAATAAGTCCTATAACAACTTTTACTCTTAAAATCTACCCATTCCCTCCTCCTCATATTCTCCCAAAGGTCTTCTTCTCCAATTCTCTCTCAAGGCTCAAGGAATTTTCTAGTGTTTCTTCAAGCTTCAAGGTTTATTCTACCATATTTAGGGATTTGATTACCCAAGGTATGTACAAAATTCACCAATGGATTCCTTCCATCCATTGGTCCCTAAAGAAACTCCATCTCTCTTATGACTCCACTCAAATTTTCTAGGATTTCATGTAATTCTTCATGGGTTCAATTGTTTATAACTGAATTATCTATATTTGATTTATTTATCCATGATTTGACTCAATTACATGTTTTTCAATGAATTTTATACGAACTCATGTTTTATGCTTATGTTATGATTATGAACTATGATTATGAAATTATGCATACATCATGAAATTGAGGAATTTATGAATAAAGGATGCTTTTAGATAAAGTACCAGAATGATTTGTGAATGGTTTTCTCACTATGAAAGATGATCATGATTTAGATGCTTAGACAAGTATCTTACGAATAAATTATGAAATCATTGTTCTGAAAGGAGCTATTCTATGATATGAAGCTTATGATTTGATTTGTATTATTAGATTCTTACCTTTCCAAGTATTATGATATGATTATGATTATGCTTATTTCCATTGGGATTTTTACTTAGCACAGGGAGGACTTTGGAATGGAGCCTCCACTGTTAGTAGAGATCAGGTCTCTAGAAGCAATTCCCTTGTCCCTAACTACATTCCCCTATAGGATTTCTCTTAGAAATAAATAGCTATTGGATCCACCTAAGCTAAAATGTATGGTCCTTACCTTGCCAAGTAGGACAATATCTTTTCGGTGTGGGAAAGACCCTAGATTCCATGTTATAGCTCACATGGTCTACGTGGGTTAATGGTAAATATTTTCAACAAAGGTTATATGACTTCCTCAATGATTATGATTTAAGCTTTTCTTATGATTTTAAAATGATGCATTGACCTAGTCCCATAATTTATGATTTAGCTTATTAAGCTTTGACACATTTTACTTGGTCATGCATTTCATGATTTAAGCTCCTTATGTTTTCACGTTTATGTTTTATGCAATTTCCTCATACTAGGTACATTCAAAGTACTGATGCATATATTGTGCCTATATTGTTTCATAATATAGGATTTACGTTCCTCCATCTAGTCGTGGCTAGGTTGCGTTGTTCTGCAGCTTAAGAGTTTTAGTGAGTCCTCATGTTTTGGGGACCTTGCCACCATATACCTTTATTGTTGTTGATGTATTTTTAGTTTTCACACTTTGTTCGTGGTTTAGGGGTCTATCCTAGCCACATTATGATTAATAGAGGCTTCCTCAGACATAGATGATGTATTCCGCTTTATTTTAGTCATGTACTCTATTTTGGTATCTTCTATGTAATAAAAAGTTTAAGACTTATATCTCTTTCCTTGCTTTGAATCTTTTATGTTACGTTTCATAATGTCATGCTTATGTCAAGTGGCTAGTTTTTGGCCTCTCAGGGTCCTATTCTCCATGTCATGTCTAGGGTGTACTTTAGGTCATGGAAGAAACTTTGAAGGCGAAGTATGCTCTCACACAATTCGAAGGGTACACATCCACTTGATGGGAGTCCAATAGGAGGGAGAGAGAGAGAGAGAAATCACAACTATGAGTTACCTACTTTGCAATAGTTGATTGCAATTGTGGATTAAAGACACTTGACTTTAAATTACTACCAAGAGGTGCTCAAGAATGTTTTTATGTTGAGGCAAGGTGCCAAAAGTGTGGAAGAATATTATGATGAGTTTCAGAACTTGAGGATGAAGTCTAAACTTGAAGAGGACATTTAATGTATGGTGATATGATTAATGGAAAACTTGAGGTATGATATATTTAAGCCCTTGAATCTTAAACACTATTAGACTCTTGAAGCAGTTTTTCATGATGCCTCAAAGGTAGAAGCAGATTTGAGAGAAGAAAAGTCATACAAAGTAAAAAGCTCTTCAACTTTCACATGGGAAAAAGGTAGAGACAATTGTAAGACAACATCTTCTAGGGAGAAACCTAAGTGTGGTGGTAAAGCTATTCAAGTCAAGCTTGATTACAAATCCAAGGCAAGTGAGAAACCACATGGAGGTAACTATGTTAAGCCTAACTTTCCTCACCCCTCTACAATTTAATGCTTTAGATGTCAAAAGAGGAGACATGTTGCTATGAGTTTCCTAATAGGAGGGCAATAGTTGCTCTTCGATATGTGTATAAGACCGAAGAAGAAGAAAAGGGTGATGAAAAGAATGAGCACGATGGAGGTAGAAGTGGAGGAGAGGGAGATGCTTTAGGGGATGGAGAAGAAAGGTTGATAAGAGGGTAAATTTTTCTTTCTTCATCGAGAAGGGAAAATCTTTTTTTGATGATTATGAAAACTTGAAAGTGAATGCCAATCTTTCATGTGTTTTGTGAGAAGAATTATGGGAGCCCTTACCAAAGAAGAACTTGACCAAAGGAAGAATATATTTCATGTTAGGTGTAAAATTTAAGATAAAGGGTGTTCTTTAATCATTCATAGAGAAAGTTGCACCAATGTGGTGTGTATTTCCTTGGTGGAGAGTATGCAAATACCAACAAAAAAGCATTCCAACCCTTACAAGCTACAATGGCTCAGTGAGAGTGGAGAAATGAAGGTCCTCCAAAAAGAAAGTATTTGGTTTAGTGTGGGAGAGTACAATGATGAATTGGTTTGTGATGTTGTACCCATGTTGGCATGTCATATATTGTTGGAGAGACAGTGGAAATTTTATAGAGATGTTATGCATCAAGGGAGATCCAGCAAATACACTTTTGTGATTGAAGGAAAAAGTATTGCTTGCACCTCCCACTCTATATCAAGTGAGTGAGGACTATTAGGCTATGAAAGAGCTTGGGGAGAGGCTACGGGTAGAGTAGGAGAAGAGTGAAGGTGAAATTTCCACCATTATTCCAAAGGAGGGAAGTTCCTTGGCTAAAAATAAGAACATTTGGATGACAGCAAAGCCAAGCAAGTGTTTAAAGGGTGGTGATGAGGAAAGCTTTCTAGTGTCCTTTGTCAACACCAATCTTTTATTGCATACTAACCTAGATACTAGCACTTTGCCTAGTGATGTGTCTTCTACTTTGCAGGGCTATGTTGAGCTATTTCCGAAAGAGATGCTCATGGGATTTCCACCCCTTGAGGGGGATTGAGAACCAAATAAATTTTGTATCGGTTCATAAATTCCCACTGTCCGGCCTATAGGAGTAATCCGGAAGAAACCAAGGAGCTACAAAGGCAAGTGGAAGAGCTTCTTGTAAAGGGGTTGATCAAAGAAAGCCTAAGTCCTTATGCCATATCGGTAATTCTTGTCCCCAAAAAGGATGACACTTGGAGAATATGTATTGATTATAAAGCCATAAATAAGATCACGGTCAAGTATCGACACACCATTTATAGTCTTGATGAGATATGTGGCTCTAGTGTATTCTCCAAGATTGAACTTTGAAGTTGGTAACATCAAATTCGTATGCAACTGGGTGATGAGTGGAAGACGACTTTCAAGACAAAGTTTGGGTTGTATGAATGGTTTGTGATGTCATTTGGGTTGATGAATGCCCCAAGCACTTTCATGAAATTGATGAACCATGTTCTAAAACCTTTCACCAAAAAAATTGTTATGGTGTATTATAATGGCAAGCTTGTGTATAGCAAGACAATTGAGGAACATATGTCCCATTTGAAAGAAGTGATTCATGCCCTACTACAAGAGTGTGATTCATGCCCTACTACAAGAGTGTCTCTTTGTTAATCTAAGAAATGTTAATTTTTTGTTCAGAAAGTTGTGTTTTTGGGTTTTGTGGTTAGTGCAAATGGGATTGAGGCCGATGAACAAAAGGTAGAGTCCATCAAAACTTGACCGACCCCAACCAATGCAACCGAGGTAAAAGTTTTCATGCGTTAGCAAGTTTTTGTCGGTGCCTTGTGAAGGGATTTAGTTCAATTGCTTCTCCTTTGATCGAATTGATCAATAAATATGTAACTTTTGTGTAGGGGAGGAAAAAGATATGCCCTTTCAAGCCTTGAAATTGATATTGAGTTCTTCACCCTTGCTCCAACTACCAAACACTGATAAGGCATTTGAAATTGAATGTGATGCTTCGGGTGGTTGTATAGGTGATGTGTTGATGCAAGAAGGCAAACCATCAGCTTTCTTTAGTGAAAATTTCAAGGGAGCTACTCTCAAATAATCCACTTATGAAAAGGAATTGTATGTCCGGGTGTTGGCTCATTGGCAACACTACTTGTTGCACAAAGAGTTCATGATAAGGACTGATCATGAGTCCTTGAAGCATCTTTAGGAGCAATACAAGTTGAAAAAGAGACATGCTAAATAGGCTGAATTCATTGAAACCTTTCCACATGTAATCAACTATAATCAAGGCAAGGAAAATGTAGTAGTGAATGCTCTATAAAGGAGATTTGTGTTGGTCAATACCTTTGCTTCTAGAATGATGGGATTTAAAAGCTTAAAGGGATTCTATTCTATGGATTCCGACTTCAAAGATACTTTTGACAATCCTAGGCAAGGGAAGCGGGTTGATAGGGTCCAGTTGGTTGATGGTTTTGTTTTCAAGGATGGCCGAGCTGGTGTGCTCATGAGCTTATGGAGAGAGTCGTTTGTGAGGAGGCTCATAGTGGTGGTTTGATCGGACACTTTAGGGTATCCAAGACACTCGACATCCTTAGGAGCAATTATTTTTGCCCAAGATGAAGCATGAGATGGAGAGGATTTATGGACAATGTCTCAAATGCAAGCAAGACAAATCCACTACTCGGCCCCAAGGTAAGTGTAACAACTCGGATTCGAAAAGAAGTAAATTTTTTTGTTTTTCAGGTCTGGTGCCAGTACTGACGGAAACCACCTACGGATCATAGGTTGACTTAAGAGTCGTTGGTGGGAATCGTAGATGTTAGGGTTAATATTTTCAACATTTCAAAGTTTCAGGATCCTTTCTTCGACTCAATAGAATGGTCCATCATTGCTTCTACGGACCATAGGTAGGTCTCCTAGGTCTCTCCAGACTTAATGAAAATCTTAAGGCCTTAGGTTGGAATCTACGGTTGCCTGTATGATATGTTAATGGACCTACGAACCGTACTTGGGGTCCTGTCGTTTGAAGGTTCAAAATCATAGTTTCTGAATCTTTCTACGGTTGACCAGGACATTCCGTAGTTGGACCTATGGACCATAGGTTGGATCCGTAGGTCGAGATCCGGTAGTTAATTTTAAGGGCTTTTTGGTCTTTTTCCTAATTGAGCTATTCCTAATCTAAGTCGGTTAAGCTCTAATTCTAGACCATATATAAGGCAACTAAGCGTAATTCTACCCTTTTATAATTACTTCCAAACTCCCTCCAAAATTTTCCCCAAATATTTCTCTCTTTAGAAGCTTGAAGAAGAAGGAAAATCTAGGGTTTCAAGATCAAGCCTCCTAATCCTCCTTTTCTAGTGGGCTTTTGGCATCAATATATGTTGGTTCTTCACCTATTGAGTCCTTTCCTCCATAGGGTTCCTAAATTCTTCAATTTTCACAAGTTAGAATCTCCAATTGAAATTAGGGTTTTCTTCACTCTCATGGATTCTTTCCAATTATGATCTAATTGATTGAATTATGTTTATTTATGCATGAATTGAGTTAATTCAATGATTTTAAGATGAACTATGTTATTCCATGCTTGAATTATGATATCTAAGCTATAATTCTATGATGAAGTTTATGAATGATTAAAGGATGAGTTTTATGAAGTTATGCATGTTCAATTATGAAATTGTGATGATCTAAGATTTGCTTTGAGAGTGAAGCGTAAATGTTATTGTTATTGGGTTGTGAAAGTATTTCTCACATACTACTCAAAAACATGAATTGTGAAAGGATTTTCTCACATGAAGGATTCATAATGGTTGAGAGGTTTTCTCAACCAAAACTTTCAATCAAGAATAAGGAGCTAATCTAATGACAAGACAAGTTAATACTTATGATTAATCCATGGGAATTGCGCTTAGCACTGTGTGGATATTGAGGTGGAAGCTCTCTCGTTAGTAGAGGTCGGGTTTCTAGTAGCAATTTCCTTATCCCATAACTATGTGCCACCATAGGATTGTCTTAGATAAACATTAGCTAGTGGATCCACTTAAGCTAGAAGTTATGGGTCTTACCTTGGCGAGTAAGGGAACCTCTTAAGCTAGACACCGGATTCCATGTTATAGCTCACATGGTCTATATCGGTTAAGGGTCACTTCCCACAATAATTAACTAAAGGTTCTTTTAAAGGTGTTTTCAAATGTGTTTTAAAGATGTTTAACTTGCATTGGCCATGGGTATGATTTATGTTTTCTAACATGTCACTTATAATAAAGCTTGGTCTTTGTATATCATATAAATGTCCCCTTTAGCATGACTTTATAACTTTGTGCATTGCTATCATACTTGCTACATTCCATTAACTAACGCATACTTTTGGCCTACATTGTCTCATAATGTAGGACTCGATGATCCTTCTCCTTCTGCTCGTGGCTAGTGAGTACTTAGAGATTTTGAAGACTTGGTAAGTCCTCACACTTTGAGGACAATGCCACATTTATCTTTCATGTCACTTTACTTTTGAACTTGTATGGGTTACGTCCCAAATTTCCTTCTATTCATGTATTAGATGGCTTTGAGTCTTTGTTTAGACTTTCTCTACTTTTGTTAACTCTTAAACATTTGAAATTTGTCTTTTGAACTCTTATCTACTATTATCTTGTATGATGTTTGCTAAGAGGCTTGTATAGGGCCTTCCGGGGTCTTGTACGCCATGTCATGTCTAGGGGGTACTTTACTTCGTGACAAACTTTGTATCAGAGCACAAGATTTTAGAAAGGTCCTAGGATGTCTCATTATCCATGTCGAGTAGAGTCTTGATTATAGGTGTAAAGCACGCCACACTTATGAATGAGAGGCTATAAGATGTTTAGGAAACTCTAATTCTTTCATCACTTTAAAGTCGTGCATAAAAATTTAACTCTATATGTCTCTCTCTCTTAATCCCTATCCGCTGCTTTTCAGGATATGGCCACTAGAAGGGCATATACTAGGAGAAATGTGAGAGAGAATGTGAAACAAGAAGTTCCTCAAGTTTCGGTCGACCCTTTGGTCGAGCAAGTGACTAATGTAGAGTTTAGGGCTGCTTTTCAAATGGTGACCCAAGCGATGATGGCTCAAGCCAATAGGGCGTCTGTGGTCCCCATGAATCCAAATGTGAGTACGGCGGCAACTAGAGTGACAGACTTTACTAGGATGAACCCTCTGAAGTTTCAAGGTTCCAAGGTTAAGAAACATCCTCAAGAGTTTATTGATGACGTGTATAAGGTGTTGATGATCAAGGGAATAACCCCGATGGAAAAGGCGAAGTTGGCCGCTTATCAACTCAAGGGTGTGGCTCAAGTGTTGTTTTAACAATGGAAGAGTGAGAGGGCGGATGATGCGGGTCCACTTGATTGGAAGGAATTTAAGGTTGCTTTCCTTGATAGTTTCTTTCCCCTTGAGATGAGGCAGGCAAGGGTACTTGAGTTCATTAACCTTCGTCAAGGAAACATGAGTGTGAAGGAGTATGCCTTGAAGTTCACACAATTGTCTAGGTATGCTCCTACTATGGTTGTCAATCCTAGGGAAAGGATGAGTAAGTTTGTTTTGTGAGTGTCAGAAATGGTTGTCAAAGAATGTCGTACCGCTATGCTCATAATGATATGGATATTTCTCGTCTAATGGTTCATGCTCAACAAATAGAAGAGGATAAACTTAAGAAAAAATCTAGGGATGCAAAGAGGGCTAAGACAGGTGATGGTGACTTTTCACGCTCAAGGTTCGATGGGTATGGTCGTCCTAAGTTTGGACAAAGGTTCTCTGGTGAAGGTTCCTCCAATTCTCCTCCTAAGTTCAACAAGGAAAGGGTGTCTAACCCTAAGCTTCAAGGAGGGAATGGTGGTGGATTTTTGTTGACTACTTGTGCTAAATGTGGAAAGGAGCACGAGGGTAAGTGCTTGGCCAGTACGGATGGTTCATTCGGTTGTGGTAAGAGTGATCCCAAGATAAGGGATTGTCCATCACTTGCAGCTAATGAAGAGAAGGTAGAAAAGCTCCACCTAGTGGATCGGGTTTAAATGCTCCAAAGAAAAATAGATTCTATGCACTCCAAACTCGTCAAGAGCAAGAGAGTTCTCCCGATGTGGTTATCGGTGTGTTGAAAGTCCTCCATCTTGATGTTTATGCTTTACTTGACCCCATGCTACCTTGTCTTTTGTGATGCCATATGTGGCTAAGAGGTTTGATGTTCTTCTAGATGTATTATTAGATCCCTTTTATGTCTCTACTGCTATTGGTGAACCTATTGTGGCTAAGAGAGTTTATAGAAATTGTCCCATCTCCTTATCCCATAGAGTCACTCATGTTGATCTTGTAGAGATTGATATGTTAGATTTCGATGTTATTTTTGGGATGGATTGGTCGCACTCATGTTATGCTTCTATTGACTATAAGACCCGAGTGGTCAAGTTTTAGTTTCAAAATGAGCCTATCCTAGAGTAGAGGGGGGAAATTATATGCTTAAGAGTCGGTTTGTTTCTTGTCATAAAGCAAGAAAGATGATTTCTATGGGTTGCATATACCATCTTGTTCGTGTTAGGAATATGGATTTTGAAACCCCTACCTTTGAGTCGGTCCCCATGGTAAATGAGTTTCTGAAAGTGTTTCCCGATGATCTACCCGGTGTTTCTCCCGAAAGGGAAATAGACTTTCATATTGACCTTCTCTCAGATATGCAATCCATCTCTAATCCTCCTTACCGAATGGCTCTTGCAGAATTTAAGAAATTGAAGGAGCAATTAAAGGACTTACAACATAAGGGCTTCATCCGACCGAGTATTTTTCCATGTCATGCTCCGGTGTTGTTTATTCGAAAGAAGGATGGTTAGCTTTGCATGTGTATCTGTTATCGACAATTGAATAAGGTTACTATTAAGAATAAGTATCCTCTCCCAAGGATAGATGATTTGTTTGACCAACTTCAAGGAGCGAGTTACTTCTCTAAGATTGACCTTCGGTCGGGCTATCACCAATTAAGGGTGAAGGAAGATGACATTCTGAAGACAGCTTTTCGGACTAGATATGGCCATTAGAATTCTTAGTAATGTTGTTTGGCATAACAAATGCTCCGGCTTCATTTATGGATTTAATGAATAGGGTGTTTAGATAATACCTAGATATATTTGTGATTGTGTTCATCGACGACATTTTGATTTACTCAAAGAGTAATAATGAGCATACCACTCATTTGAGGATTGTTTTGCAAGTCTTCAAGGACCAAAAAATCTTTGCAAAGTTCAGTAAATGTGAGTTCTGGTTGAGGTCTGTGGCTTTTCTTTGTCACATTGTTTCCGGTAAAGGTATTGAGGTAGATCCTAAGAAAACGGATGTGATTAAGAGTTGGCCTAGACCTTTATTTCCTTCAGATATTCAAAATTTCTTGGGTTTAACTGGTTAATATAGAAGGTTTGTTGAGGGATTCTCTTCGATTGCCTCTCCATTGATGTCTTTGTCACAAAAGTAAGTTAAGTTTGTATGGTCTGAAGCATGTGAGAAGAGTTTCCAAGAATTAAAAAATAGGCTTACCTCTGCTCTGGTGTTGACTTTACCGAAAGGATTCGATGGGTTTGTGGTTTATTATGATGCTTCAAGCGTTGGACTAGGATGTGTTCTTATGCAAACTAGGAAAGTGATTGCTTATGATTCAAGGCAACTTAAGATTCATGAGAAGAACTTTCCTACCCATGACTTAAAACTAGCGGTGGTTGTGTTTGCTCTAAAGATTTGGAGGCATTATTTGTATGGTGTCCATGTTGATGTCTTCACCGACCACAAGAGTTTGCAATACGTGTTCAAGCAAAAGGATCTGAATCTTCGCCAAAGGAGGTGGCTTGTGTTGTTAAAGGACTATGACATAAGTGTCCTCTATCACCCCGGCAAGGCGAATGTATTGGCAGATGCCCTTAGTCTGTTATCCATGGGTAGAGTATTGCTCATTTTAAGGATAGTATGTAGGAATTGGTTCGAGTTGTTAACAGATTGGCCCGATTGGGTGTTCGATTGATTGATTCCAATAAAGCTGGTGTTGTTGTTCATAATGGTTTGGAATCGTCCTTGGTGTCAGAAGTGAAAGAAAAGCAAGGTCTTTATCCAATCTTGATGGAGTTGAAGGGAGTGGTGCTTAAAACGTTCATTGAGGCCTTCTCCTAAGGGGGAGATGGTGTACTCCGATATCAAGGTTGGTTGTGTGTTCCGAATATTGATAACTTGAGGGAACAGATTTTAGCGGAAGCCCATAATTCCCGATATTCCATTCACCCGGGAGCCACCAAGATGTACCGTGACTTGCGGGAGGTCTATTGGTGGAATGGGATAAAGAAGGACATTGACGAATTTGTGGCTAAGTGTCCTAATTGTCAACATGTAAAAGTTGAGCGCCAAAGTCAGGAGGTTTGTCCCAAGATATTAGCATTCCTACATGGAAGTGGGAAGATTTGAATATGGACTTCATTGTTGATTTACAACGCACTCGGTGACAATGTGACTCGATTTGGGTTATTGTGGACCGTATGACGAAATCGGCTCATTTCATTCCCGTCAAGGTTTCTTATTCGGCAGAAGACTATGTTAAGTTATACCAAAGGGAAATGGTTAGGCTGCATGGAGTGCCCCTAATCATCATATCCGATCGTGGTACCCATTCACTTCCTGGTTTTGGAAATCTTTCCAAACGGGCCTTAGTACTCGCGTTAAACTTAGTACGAATTTCATCCTCAAATCGATGGACAAGCAGAGCGTACTATCCAAACATTGGTAGATATGTTGAGAGCTTGTGTGATTGACTTCAAGGGTAATTGGGATGAGCATTTGCCTTTGATTGAGTTTGCTTATAATAATAACTATCATTCCTGTATTGGATGGCTCCATTTGAGGATCTTTATGGTAGGAGGTGTAGATATCCTATAGGTTGGTTTGAAGTCGGCAAAGTCACTTTGCTAGGTCCCGAATTGGTTCATGAAGCTATGGAGAAAGTTCGGCTTATTAGAGAGAGGTTAAAAATGACTTAAAGTCAACAAAAGTCTTATGTCGATGATAGAAGGAGAGATCGAGAATTTGATGTTAATGATTGGGTTTACTTGAAAATTTCACCCATGAAGGGTGTAATGAGGTTTGGAAAGAGGGAAGCTTAATCCCCATTATGTGGGCCCATATCAGATTTTGAGACGAATTGGTAATTAAGGTTGCTTATGAACATGATTTGCCTAATGATTTAGCATCGATTCATCCGGTTTTCCATGCCTCCTTATTGAAGAAATGTGTTGGTGATCTTGCATCCATAGTGCCATTGGAGAGTGTTGGTATAAAAGAGTCTTTCGTACGAAGAGGTTCTGGTAGAGATTTTAGACCGAAAAGTTTGAAAGTTGAGAAATAAAGAAGCTGCTTCCGTTAAGGTTCTTTGGAGCAATCAGTTTGTTGAGGGTTCTACTTGGGAGGTCGAGGCTAATATGATGTCCCGCTATCCTCATTTTTTTTCCTCTTCCCCTACTCTAGCTTGAGGTATTTAGCTTCTCATGGTTCACTCTTTTGGACTCATGTGTCTTAGATATTCCCATGATTCCTCATTTATGCATGTTCATGAAAAAGCTTAATTTTTTTTTGAGAAAATGAGTTAACTAGATTGATTTCTTCATGTTATATGCATTGAGCATTAGTTGACTATAGACCTTATGAAATGATGTATTGAACATGCTTTAGCTTGGAATTGATGTTTCTTTCTCGGATATGTGCATTTATGTGATTTCATTCATGTTGGGCTGTTAAATTTAGTTCCTATCCTTCTTATGATGCCTTGATTCTCATTCGAAGAAGAATGTTCCCAATGGGGAGATATTGTAAGACCTCGGATTCGATAAGAAGGAAAATTTCTATTTTTCAGGTCTGCTGCCAGTACTGACGGAAGCCACCTACAGACCGTAGGTTGACTTACGAGTCGTAGGTGGGAACCGTAGATGTTAGAGTAAATATTTTCAAAATGTCAAAGTATCAGGATCCTTTCTATGACTCAATAGGACGGTCCATCATTGTTTCTACGGTCCATAGGTAGTTCTTCTAGGTCTCTTCAGACCTAGTGAAAATCTTAAGGCCTTAAGTTGGGATCTACGATTGTATGTACGATCTGTCAATGGACCTACGAACCATACTTGGGGTCCCGTCATTTGAAGGTCCAAAATCATAATTTCTGAATCTGTCTATGGTTGACCAGGATGGTCCTTTGTTGGACCTACAGACCGTAAGTTAGAATCATAGGTCGAGATTCGACTGTTAATTTTAAGAACCTTTGTGGTCTTTTCCCTAAGTGATCTATTCCTAATCTAATTTCGTTAAGCCTTAATCCTAGACCCGATATAAGGCTTCTAAGCCTAATTCTACCTTTTTCTAATCACTTCCAAACTCCTCCAAAATCTTTCCCCAAATATTTCTCTCTCTAGAAGCTTGAAGAAGAAGAAGGAGAATCTAGGGTTTCAAGACCAAGCCTCCTAATCCTCCATTTCTAGTGGTCTTTTTGCATCAAGGTACGTTAGTTCTTCACCTATAGAGTCCTTTCCTTCATAGGGTTCCTAAATTCTTCAATTTTCATAAGTTAGAATCTCTAATTGAAATTATGGTTTTCTTCAATCTTATGAGTTCTTTCCAATTATTATCTAATTGATTGAATGATGTTTCTTTATGCATGAACGGAGTTGATTCAATGATTTTAAGATGAACTATGTGAGCCCATGATTGAATTATGATTTCTAAGATATAATTCTATGATGAAGTTTATGAATGATCAAAGGATGAGTTTTATGAAGTTAGGCATATTCAATTATGAAATTGTGATGATTTAAGATTCGCTCTAAGAGTGAAGTATAAATGTTGTTTTTATTGGGTTGTGAAAGGATTTCTCACATACTACTCAAAAACATGATTTGTGAAGGGATTTTCTCACATGAAGGATTCATAAGGGTTGAAATGTTTTCTCAACCAAAAGTTTGAATCAAGAATAAGGAGCTAATCTATTGACAAGACAAGTTAAGACTTATGATTAATCTGTGGGAATTACGCTTAGCACCGAGTGGATATTGAGGTTAAAGCGCTCCCGTTAGTAGAGGCAAGGTTTCTAATAGCAATCTCCTTATACCATAGCTATGTGCCACCATAGGGTTGTCTTAGATAGACATTAGCTAGTGGATCCACTTAAGCTAGAAGTTATGGTTCTTACCTTGGAAAGTAAGGGCACCTCTTTTTGGTGTCGGGTAGACATTGGAATCCATATTATAGCTCACATGGTGTATGTCGGTTAAGGCTCACTTCCTAAAATAATGAACAAAAGTTTCTTTTAAAGGTGTTTTCAAATGTGCATTAAAGATGTTTAACTTGCATTGGCCATGGGTATGATTTGCGTTTTCTAACATGTAACTCATAATAAAGCTTCGTCTTTGCATATCATGTAAATGTCCCCTTTAGCATGACTTTATAACTTTGTGTATTGCTATTATACTTGGTACATTCCTTGTACTAACGCATACTTTATGCCTACATTATCTCATAATATAGGGCTTGGTGATCCTTCTCATTTCGCTCGTGGCTAGTGAGTACTTAGAGATTTTGAAGACTTGGTGAGTCTTCACACTTTGAGGAAAATACCACGTTTATCTTTCATGTCACTTTACTGTTGAACTTATATGCGTTACGTCCTAATTTTCCTTTATTCATGTATTAGATGGCTTTGAGACTATGTTTAGACTTTCGCTACTTTTTTCAACTCTTAAAGATTTGAAATTTATCTTTTGAACTTGTATTTACTATTATCTTGTATGATGTATGCTAAGTGGCTTGTATAGGGCCTTCCGGGGTCTTGTATGCAATATCACGTCTAGGGGGTACTTTAGGATGTGACAGGAAGTATACTCATCTTCCTACTCCTAGTGGCCTTTGGATGGATATTCCAATGGACTTTGTGTTGGGACTTCTAAGGAATAAAAGAGGACATGATAGGATCTTTGTGGTAGTGGATAGATTTTCTAAAATGAGTCATTTCACTCCATGACGTAAATGTGATAGTGCATCCTATGTAGCATCCTTATTTGTCATCAATGTGCTTAAATAGCATGGAGTCTCTCACACCATTGTTAGTGATAGGGATTCCAATTTTCTGAGAAATTATTGGAAGAGTATATGGGGTACACTTGGTACCAAATTTATGTTCTCTATTACTTCCCATCCTCAAACCGATGGAGAAACTGAAGTAGTCAACCGAACTCTTGGAAGAATTCTTCGATGCATGATTAGGGGAACCCAAACTACTTGGGAAGATCGTTTACCCTTGATTGAATTTGCATATTATCAGACTTTCCAATCCTCTATTAGACGGACCCCATTTGAAGCATGCTATGATGATGAACATTCATGACAAGGTTAGAGAGGCCACTGAAAAGAACAATTCAAAGGTGTCCATTCGAAATAATCGTGGGAGAGAAGAAGTGATATTCAATCCGGATGATTGTGTGTGGGTACATTGATGAGTGGGTGATTTTCACTCATTTGGAGTACTTTTCTTATGATTTTGTGGCACTGAAGTAGAGAAAGAGGCTAATTATCCCTTGAATATGGTTGTTGCAGGTATATTTTGGTTGGCAAGGAGTTTTGATGGAAAGGAATGAAAATTGAGGCAAAATGGAGATAAAAACAAAGAATTTAGAGCTGGCAGCAAAATGTTCTCCACGAACGCGGAGCTTCAGTCATCCATGAAGTGCGAACATGGTAAATATTCCGTGAACACACTGTGCAAGTCTGTTGGGACCCGCAAACGCGGTGATACCTCCACGAACGTGGAGAAGGAAATATGCCAGGCATCTGGGCAGTTATGGAAATTCACCTTTTTTATCCTAATTCACAATATACACTCAGGCGCAGCCAGTTAAGGCAACATACACTGAAGAGAAAAAGAAGAACCCACTAACGAAGATATTTTGGAACTAGGGAGTAGCTTTGAGAGCAAGTTTCCACAACAAACACCATTACAGTGAAGATTGAATGCTTGATTTGTAACTATTTTTCACCCTTTCTTCAACTCTTTTCTTTGTAATGCTTAAAATTCTAGGTGTAGTTGTTATTTGGTGATTTGGATATTGTGTTAGTGATAAACAATATTTGGGTTATTAATCTTTACCTTGTGCTTTTGTAATTAGTTGAATACTCTATCGTATATGAAATGGAATTGATCACTCCTAGGACTTGCCCATTTACTTTGATTGAGCTTGAAAAAGTCAATTGAGGTTGGGAAAGGTTGATTGGTGCATAATTTGTGGTGTAACAACCTATATACCGGATAATAGCTAGAAGTAGTTATTACATGCAATGCCTATAATTGGATTAATTGTGTTGTCACTTGGCTAGGTTCGTGAGAACTAGTTGAGAAGTATGTGCCTATATTCGAGAGGAATAGGCGGATAATTTAAATTCCAAGGCCTATATGATTTTACCCATGATAAATTGAGATTGTATGAAGCTAATATGCAATGGATCGTATAGGTATTGATTGAATTCCCATACCTAAATCCCATTGGTATCCTTGCTTGAAAATGCTTTGGCCCTTGTTCTCCTCTATCCCCTATCCTAAATTGTTACTTGATACCTTCATATCTAAATTGCATCTTTTATTTCGTGTTCAAATTAGTAGCTTGTAATTCTTTATTCCTTCAATAACCTACACATTCTTCCTCGTGGGATCGACCCCAACTCATCGTTGGGTTTATACTTATTAGCGACCACCTACACTTTGAATCATAAGAGTGTAGTTGAGCGTTATCAAAAATGACGCCGTTCCCGGGGAACAATTTGGCATATTGAATTGATTTAGAATTTATAGTTTACTAGTTTCTATCAAAATTGTGAATATTTATTTTTGCTTTGTTTTTGTTTGGTTCTATGGCTTCTTGTTAAGAAACAATGTTTGGTGATTGCAAGCCCTATGTTGATGACCCATGGCCTTGTTGTGGAGGACTTCATGTTGGGAATAGGTAAGTGGATGCCTCTTTAGATGAAGAGATGTGTGAGGAGATGGGTGTTGTGAGCCAAGCTTGGCTCTTTTACTTGTCTCAACGACTTGCAAAGGGTGTGATGCTAAGAGATCTAATGTTCCAAATGAGGGATAAGTTCCGCAACTTGCACCTAACTCGGTTCTATGAAATGATCTAAAGCGAGTTTGAAATTGCTACTTTGAAGACCAATGTGAGAACAAGAATTGGAGTATGTAATGCTCCTTGTCAAATGGTAAAAATTAACGCATTGGAGTTGGAGTCTCAAGAAAAAGGGGTTGAGATTAACATGGATGAAATCTCAGGTATTTGCATTAGAGCAAAGCCAATAAAATTCAAAGATGCCCAAATCAAGGAAATGATACTAGAGTTGCAAGAAAAAGCCAAAAAGATTATATATGGAAACTGTAGTTCATTTGAAGGTGATGGTGTCATTCACTAGAGGGCCAAGGATTATGAAGTTCGATGCTCAAATGGCCTAGTGACCCTCTCACTATTGCCAAATGTTCCTCCACGAAAAAATGATGTGAAGTTGGGTAAGAAATTCAAATCTTCGAAGAGGAGAGATCGAGTGAAATTTTTTATGCTCTCACGTTGTCCCCATGTCTTCGAAGAGAAAGTGCTTTAAAGTTTTGGAGAAGGTTCATTGCCTCGAAGTGGAAACACAAAGGGTGATGTAACTAGCGTCGCGCCGCAACGTTAAATTGTGCACTTGATGGGAGACAACCCATCGATATCAAAAAAATTTAATTCTTAGATAATTTTAAGTTTTCCTTAATTTTTAGGGTAAATTAGGATTTTATTTTTACTAATCCTCATGATTTCAAACTGTTCGAAAGTGTTTTGAACAGGTGTAGAAGAAAAACTTCAATTGGGATTGAAGTTTGGGGTTGAACTACCTTCAAAATGGGGTTTGGAACACTTTTTTGGGAGCTGAAGATCGTCTAAATGTGTCTGGAGAGTCGCCAAATTGGCCCAGCCATCGCCGAAAAGTCCAAAGAGTTGCAAGTCGTTTAGGAATTAGGTATTCCCCACGACCACGAAAGGGAGTCCGCGAACACGGAGGTCAAATTCACAGACCCT
This sequence comes from Solanum appendiculatum, assembly GCA_018342035.1. Classification (NCBI taxonomy): domain Eukaryota; kingdom Viridiplantae; phylum Streptophyta; class Magnoliopsida; order Solanales; family Solanaceae; genus Solanum; species Solanum appendiculatum. Next base: position 21,051 of record JAGDQO010000482.1, on the reverse strand, counting down.
CCGCAAACGCGACCTTCTCACCGTGAATGCGGAGGTCAAAGTTGATAATCTGGGTGAGAACGTACCCATCTGTCGAACGTAGAAGGACGAGGTATTCACAGACCCTCTGCGGACGCAGAGGTCTGAGACTTGCTGAGCCACGAACGCGGCTGTCTTTCCGCGAATGCGGAGAAGACAGTGATGCAGTCCCCAAAATAGTAGCTACACACAACATTGTTCGGAACTTCTTTTAATTATTTCTTTGGCCTAAATACTTCCTAGTACATTGATTTAAGTGTCCATAAGAAATTTTAACATGTTGGCTTGTTTTGTAGGTACTTTGAGTTTAAAATGTCTTCCGATGCTATCTCCCATGATCCCGAAATTGCACCAAAAATTGAAGAAGAAGATTATTTTGATGCAAGCAAGTTTTTGTCATCGAAATGCACCTAGAAATATGATGAATACTTGGGCCGAGCTGTGCTCAAGGAAAAGGGTATTTGCTTTGTGAAACTTGTGGGTGGGATGCCGGACTTCTATGGTCGGCTTGTGACAAGCAAATGGATTTGTTGTGCCGCTGAGCCTTTCAATGCAAACCACACATTAGTGGCGGAATTCTATGCCAATGCTCTAGAAACTAATTTTAGAGAAGTTGTGGTGACCACCGTTCGTGGTATGGAAGTCAATTTCAGCTCAACGGTCATTAATGCATTATATGGTCTCCCAAATGCTGATAAAAAATTGTACATGGACCATTACAAAGAGTTGAGAAAATCAATGGCTTGTGGACAAGTTACATGACGGAGAGCCTCCGGAGTGGTTTGAGTCCAAGAGGCCAAATCTTAGCTTTCTATTATATGTGCTCAGATCATTCCTTCCACTCATGATACTGAGGTTACTTTGGACAGATCACTTGTGATTGCCGCTATCTTGGATGGGTTGGAGGTATTTGTGAGGAAGCTTATTGTTGACCACATATGTGAGTTGTCATAGGGGAGAGCCAAGAGCATCATTGTTCCATCATTGATTACTCAGTTGTGAATGCTGGGGCGTTAGAGCACCCTACCGATGAGGAGAAGAAACCAGGGAAGGAGATTCACCCATTAAAGAAGAAGGGTGGCCAAGGTAGCAAGAACAAGAAGAGGAAGATTGATGTTTTAGACCCTGAGTTTGGCCAGTTCACCGAGCCTAATTCTTTGACCGGTGCCTCCACTCTGTAGGACTCCTTCAGTTTGGACCTGCTACTATGCGTCACATCTCATCCCAAATTTATGAAGTTGATGCTCAGATTAGAGAGTTGGTTGCTGGACCTCTTTCAGGCTCATTTAGATCCCCCACCTCGGAGGAGTCCCTCCACCCACTCTTGGTTATGTAGCTGCTGCACAGAAAGCGATGTCTGACCAACTTGAGAAGATGATTCAGAGGCAAGGGATGATTAAGCAGCGCCAAAGGACATTCAGGAAGCACGAGATGAAGAAGAGAAAGTCCTTAGCAAGATGATGGGGAAGCTTAGGAGATTATGTTGTAGCGGTGCTTCTGATAATGAGGATTTGACTTTTCCCTCCAACTCGAGTTTAGAGTGATGCACTTCAGGGAGCCCCTCGTATTCTCTTTTTGATATTTGTACTGTGAGGACATAGTTTCATTTTCAGTTGGGGGTGCCTCCCTTCTGATCTTTTGTTATGTACTTTTTTGTTAGGATTACTATTTTGGATGCTTATTTTTTTGTTATGTGGATGATGCGCCCTTGTTGGGCTTTTGATTTAAATTGTGATGGATCAATCATTTTTGTTTTATTAGTTTTTCATTTCTTTTGATAGCTTCTTTATTTTTTTTATTTGTGATTGTGTTGTTGGTGTTATTGATTGGTGATGCCCTATGTTGGATATAGTGACGACTTTCTTAAGGGTAAATAGTCGATTGGTTGTGAGTGCATTTGACTATTATTGTGTGGTGAAGTCTGAGTAACAATAAGTGGTGAATTCTGAGTAGCCGATCCTGAATAGATGTATGAGTTTTCCCAATGATGGATTGGTTGACAGCTTTCTTAAGGGTAAAATCGTCGTCCATTTGTGAGATTGTGGCTTGATTTGTACTAAGAACATAGTCTTGCATGTGAAAAATGTATTGAACATACCCCTCCATTTTGAAAGTTGAGCAGTTGAGCATGTTATGAATGATTATGTGACAACTCTTGTGACTCTTTTTGTGTCTTTTGATTCGTTAGCGGTTTAAATGTTCGATGCCACTTGTATGTTGAAAAGGAAATAAGATTTTGAACCATCTTGAGTGATTTGCATGCCATGTGTGGTGAGTTGTTGAATAAGACCTTGTGTTCGCTTGTGCCACCTAGAACTTGCCCGGTTGATCTTGAAATATTTGTCTTAATTTAGTTGGGTTGGAAAAAGGATCTTAGGCTTTCTTTGATTGTTCTTGAAGTCCACTTGGCCTAAAATCCCACATTTGCACTAAATATATCCTTAGTTGTCCCCTTTGATCTTAATTCATTTTTATTGGCAACCTTATTACAAGCCTTACCCATTTTGAAAATACATTTCTCTCTTGAACCCTTTCCCTCCTTGATCTTGAAGTTGTGAAAGTTGAGGCTAAAAGCCTAAGTTGGGAGTGTTATGGGAAACTCATAGAAGGAATGCCTATCACGTAAGAGCTTGATATATATATAAAGAGAGAATGATGAATGGAGGAAAAAGTCATAAAGAAAGAAAAAGAAAGAAAGTGATTAAATGAGTCTTAAATCCTCCAAAAGTTGAAAATGGTTGCATGTGGGGCATATAGAGTGAAAATGATAAAAGTAAAAATATGAAATGTGCAATGGTTTGGAAAGTGAAGAAAATGTGGAAATGTTGGAAAATGATGAGTTGTTGAGTAGTGTTCAAGGAGGGTGTAGTCACTTGTACTTAAATGATATCCTAACCTTCCCTAAGCCTACATTACAAGCGTAACAAAGTCCTGTGTGATTTGTAACCAAATGAAGTTGAGTCAATGTTGATTGAAAATATGGGCAAGCCTATGGTGTGGCATTTGTGTTCATAAGATGTTCTATTGTGAGTGTTTGTACTTTTGTCCCACTTTTGTAAATACTTTGTGAGTGTTTTGGGACATTTCTTTTCTCGTGAGGGCATGTAAGTTGATTAAGTGGTGATTTTGAAAATTCCTAATTGAATCAAGTGAGCATGTAAAAGAGCTAAAGAGTTGAGTTACTTCTTGAGTTTGAGTTGTTGTCACTTAATGATTCTTGGTTCTTGCAAAATGTATCATGAGAATGAGGGTTCCTTTTGTGAAAATTTTGCATGAGGAATATTTGTAAGTACAAACCAAAGTCATGATCATGATCCTTAGTTGGAATGAAAGTGTGTTGTGCTTAACTTGATTGCCTCTTGTGGTTTTGATTTTGTTTTGCTTGGGGACAAGCAAAGTTTCTAAGTTGGGGATGTTGATGAGTGGGTGATTTTCACTCATTTGGAGTTCTTTCTTTATGATTTTGTGGCACTCAATTAGAGAAAGAGGCTAATTATCCCTTGAATATGGTTGTTGCAGGTATATTTTGGTTGGCAAGGAGTTTTGATGGAAAAGAATTGAAATTGTGGCAAAATAGAGCAAAAAAAAAATTTGGAGCTGGAAGCAAAATGTTCTCCGCGAATGTGGTCAACTGACCCACGAACTGGAGCTTCAGTCATTCACGAACCGCGAATGCGGAGTGCAAGTCTGTTGGGACCCGTGAACGCGGTGATGCTTTCGTGAATGCGGAGAAGGAAATGTGCCAGGAGTCTGGGCAGTTTTGGAAACTCACCTTTTTATCCCAATTCACAATATACACTTAGGCACAGCCATTTAGGGCAACATACACTAAAGAGAAAAAAAGAACCCACTGAAGAAGATATTTTGGAACTAGAGCAAGTTTCCACAACAAACACCATTAGAGTGAAGATTGAATGCTTGATTTGTAAATATTTTTCACCCTTTCTTCAACTCTTTGCTTTGTAATGCTTAAAATTCTAGGTGTAGTTGTTATTTGGTGATTTGGATATTGTGTTAGTGATAAATAATATTTGGGTTGTTAATCTTTACCTTGAGCTTTTGTAATTAGTTGAATACTCTATCATACATGAAATGGGTCTTTGATTATCCAATCAATTTCATGCTTTAATTTCTTTCCAATGGAATTGATCATTCTTAGTACTTGCCTATTTACTTTAATTGAGCTTGAGAGTCAATTGAGGCTGGGAAAGATTGATTGGTGCATAATTTGTGGTGTAACAACCCTATACCAAATAATAGTTAGAAATAGTGATTCCATGCAATGCCTATAATTGGATTAATTGTGTTGTCACTTGAGAAGATTCGTGAGAACTAGTTGAGAAGTATGTGCCTATATTCGAGAAGAATAGGCGGATAATTTAGATTCCAAGGCATATATGATTTTATCCATGCTTAATTAAGAATGTATGAAGCTAATATGCAATGGATCGTGTAGGTGTTGATTGACTTCCCATTCCCAAATCCCATTGGTATCCTTGCTTGAAAAGGCTTTGGCCCTTGTTCTCCTCTATCCCCTATCCTAAATTGTTACTCGATATCTTCATATCATAATTGTATCTTTTATTTCAGGTTCAAATAAGTAGCTTGTAATTCTTTATTTCTTCAATAGCCTACACATTGTTCCTCGTGGGATGGACCCCAACTCATCGTTGGGTTTATTCTTGTTAGCGACCACCTACACTTCGAATCATAAGAGTGTAGTTGAGCATTATCATACATTTTCAAACAGAGAGGTTTCCACAAGTTCAAAAAGAGAAGTTAAGACCAAGAGGAGATGGCCCCTTCAAAGTACTCAATCGAGTCAATGACAATGCTTACATGATCGACTTACAAATTGAGTATAATGTTCACAATATTTTCAATTTTAGGGATTTATCTTCTTATGTTGTAGGTGAACCTTTGAATTCGAGAGCGAATCATTTTCAAGAAGGGGAGGATGATAACATGGGCAGCATAGATGACACTAAAATAAATGGCATGTACCCCTCAAGACCATTCACAAGGAGTCAAGAAAAATATCTCCAAGACCTACAAGCGATGTTCATGAAAAAGGAAGTGTTAGAGAAGCTTGAAGGTCACCAAAGAAATACAAACAATATTTGGAAGGTCTATCAAAGTGAATAGGAAGAATAAAATAGGCTATATGTGCAAACTGTCATTTCATAAATTCAAGAATTCACATAAAAAGGCAACCACACAAGGCCCTTATCTCATTAAGGGTAAAATTGTAAAAGAAAGTGTCTTCTTTATTTCTTTGGTATAAATACTAGTTTTTTGTCATTTTTGAAGTCTCATATTATGTTGAATGTTGGAGTTGAATAATTCTTAAATTGGTAGTTTCTAGATTTAGTGCTTAGTGTAATTCCCTTAAGGCATTAGTGAGTGATTATTGATGAACTCTTAGAATTGATCTTTGCTTGACTAATCAAAGTGTCTCTCATTTGTGGTCATCTTTTGGTTGCCTTTCATTCTTAAGTAGGATTAATCTTCAGTTGTTGAAACCAATTGTGAAGTGAGGGATTTATCCCCTTTTTACCCATAATTTCAATTTCTTAATCTTAATCACATATGTTTTCTTGTTTCTTTCAGTTTTACCTTTGATTCTTATCAAATATAGAGATCCCAAACCTGTCCAATTGTAATACCAGAATTATGTTGAGCCCATAACTGGTTGTCACCATATTTAACGCTCAATTAGATCCCTTTCTTGAAGTATCTTCTTTCAAGCTTGAAATTCATTGTATCATGTCTTTCAAATAACCTGATTCTGATTAAGTTTCTTATAGTATTTATTACTAATGTATGCACTCCAAATAGTAGGGTTTGTTCTAAAATCTCACCACAATTTACAGAACAAGGCCATTGATATACCACAAAGGGATCTGAATCCCGAACCTCCATCTCTTTCATGGACAAAAAAATTGCCTAGTTTATTCTCTATTTGTTTCCCCAATACAGCTACTCCAAACAATTGGGCCATCAATTTACGAAGTTGGATGAGTGATTAGTTAGTCTAACAAGAGGTGGATAAGTTACTTTTGAAGTAAAATAAAAATATTTAAGTAAGATCTCTTGTTTTATTAACACAAAAAAAATTATTAGTCAAGATATGTACATTGTATTATTATAAAATTCTTGTTAATTAAAATTTTCTTTCAATTCTAATTTAGTTGTCTTATTTTAATCCCCGTGTTTTTTCAAATTTTGCATTGAAACCATACAATATTAATTACAAGTTGAGAGGGAAAAAAGAAGAAAGAATATGTCACCAAGGAACTCGTCCAAAGAATTCAATATAAAATTATTGCCTCCAATGCTTTTATGTCAAGTAAAGGGGGTGGAAAGGGACTTCTCACACTCCTCCCGGTGTGCTCGAACCTGCTCAACCTCTTGAGAATTGGGACTCACCCACTGTCCGCCACAATATCACTTCTTCTTTTGAATCTTCACTACCACTCTATGCTTTCTCCACATTGCCGCCCATCCTAGCAAGCAGCTCACCAACTGCATCGGGCTCACCTCCCATCTTCATTTTTCCCTTTCTCTTATCAGCTTCCGCCTGCATATTTGTGACTGTTCTCTATGGCACCCCAACTCTTATGCTCTATCTGTCCACCTTAGAAATCAATCCCCTCATGGCATCCTTTGTTGCATTCTCAATCTTCTTAGGCAGCGTTGTAGCTAACAGATTAAGTTGCATGTTGTTGCGGTATGTGGTCTCTACCAAATCTTGATAGGTGCCCAAGTTGGGGGCAGGGCAGAAGATGATTGTGGAGATGTTTTTTCATCCTCACCCGAAGCATTTTCCGAATCTCCAAGAGTTGGCTCATGTTGTATCCTTTGTCTCTTCATTGTCGATGCATCTACATACTATTATTTTCTACATCTATCACGCCTCCAGCATGGACATACTCATCGGAGTTGAAATATTGAATCCCGACATGGTTACAAAGTTTACCGATAAGCACCGAGGATAGCATAGAGTGGTTATGTTGGTGATCCTTCCACCGAATTTGTACCGCAAAAATTTCCCCAAAGTTTATGTGAATACTTTTAATTAGACAAGTAATAAGAATAGCTACCTTCTGGGAAACCCGCTGATCATTTTTTGATGGTATGAATCGGGCACAAACGAAGCCAACCCACACTTTGGCTTCAAAAGATAAGTCTATCGTGAGATATCTTTTCCTTCCGGGTCCCACAGCTGAGACCTTGCACAAATCACCTTGGATACCCACTAAAGTTTGTCACTTTTGGTGGCAATCTTCTGCACATACACAGTCGTAGTCTCAATTTGCTAATCCCAATACAGAGCATTTATGGCCTCCGCTGTAATCTCTACTTCTACTCCATTAACTCTGACAGATCGTAAGCATGGAAACTGATCCACATTCCCTTTTTTCCCTTAGGCATCTTGTGTGGCCTAGTAGGAAACATAGAAATCCAAACGACTTCTGGGTAGTAGTCTAGAAAGTGCTTCAATCAATGGGAGTAACATTTGATTGGTTAATTATTTGACTTCAGGGCCTTCTCTGGCATGAATGGCCTTTCATCCTTTGATAAAGCGGATTTTTGATAAAGCGATCCGCCATTAATAGCCTCAGAGGACTGGGTTTGGGATTCCTGAGACACAACTTCTTGAAACTCAAAAGATGCATCAAATTGATACTTGACTCCAAATCACATAATGCTTTATCAAATTTTTGCACCCCGATGGTGCACAGAATGGTGAAAGCTCTCAAATCCTTTTTCTTTGTGGTCAATGAGCTGGCCATCATAGCATTGAAATGGTGAAACATTTCAATTGCTCTCACATTATCCACCCTCTTATTTTGTAGTAACTCCTTCATAAACTTTGAGTACCCCATCATTTTCAACAGAGCATCAATTAGTGGAATATTCACAAACAATTTGCTAAGTTGATTTACAAACTTCTTGAAATGCTCTTCTTCCTTCTTCTTTATCACCCTTTGAGGATAAGGAGGGCGACACTTAGACTCATCTTCCTTAGAGGATTCATCCCCTATTTCATCCTCAACATTGATCATCATATTAGGAGAATCAATCCCCTTATCTTCACCAACACTAACATTGTCCTCCTTGCACAGTTCCTCATCAATCACAAAGCAAATGGGTGAACTAGGCTTCACCCCATGATATACCTTCTAAACAACCTTCTTAAGCACCACCTTTAAATCCTCAAGCACTTTTTTTTATCCTTGTGACTATTTCCATACAATGGCCATCATTTGTTTGATTTGGGAGAGTGCCACTTAGGAGTGTACCTTTGGCTCTAGGGTTCATTTGAGCTAATAACTTATTCATTTGAGTCTCCAAGTGATTGATTGAAACAGAGTGGGAGCTAATTGTTTGATACAAATTAGATACATCACTCTTTATCTCCTTGACTCCATTATCCGTAGACTCGACCCTTTTATGAACTCAGTTTAGCATCTCTACAATATTAGACTCAGCTGGGTCACTCACGCTTGCTTGGTTTTGGGGAGCATCAAATTTTTTGGAAGGCACACACAAATTTGAACTCCTATGATAGTACCTATCATCTCATATTTCTCTACCTTTCTCACGCCATTGTCTTCCGCGGTCTCTCCATTGATCATTTCGATCTCTCCTACCTTGATTCTCTTCCCAAGGATACGATGGACCTTGGTTGGTTGCTTGGTACCTCGGTCGAGAACCCGACCCTTAGTTCACCAAGTATCTAATATCCTCATCAAATGAGGCATAAGCAGCCTCTTCTTCAAGCAACGCAGCACTTTTTGCTCCATTGGCATTTATACTTTTAGCTTTGGTGCCCGCCATGTATTTTGCTAGGAGGTCAATGGTACTTCATCTATGGAAAATTCATTTGCAAGACCGTCCATGCTTTCTCCTTCATCCGCTTGACTCATCTTGCCCTATTTTAGCAAGCAACAACACAAAACACAAAGTAACAAGAACAGAAATTACACGCAAGTTTGAATCTAGAAATCAATAAAAGACGATCATTAACCAATCTCCGGCAACGGTGCCATTTTTGATAAATGCTCAACTATGTCCCTTTTTCAATGCATAGGAGGTCGTATGCAAAACAATACTCAACTTTAGAGGTCGGTGTCAAACCACAAGAATTGGAAGATGGGATCACCTTCAATTGATTTCACAACTCAAAATAAACTAGCAAATTGAATTCTCAACACACACACACACATATGTATAACATATATATATATATATAAATATAGGTAGGGGGTTTAGTAACAACTAAAGTTTATCAATATCAAGTAAAACAAAATAGGGAATCAACACAAATATGATCTACCATGTTTGAAAAGGACTAGAGGTGTGTGCATAACAATTAGTATTTCAACTCGAATAGGCAAAGATTAATCCAACAAAATTGATTAATACATGGATAGCATTCATTTGATATTCTCTCGAAATATCAAACGTAAGCCTTTTGGATTCTCTCAAACTCCTAGATCATTTCTAATAAACACCAAACATTGCCTAAGTAGATAGACTATCCATAGCTCATATCATTAAATGAGAAATTACTCAGATTATCCCTAGCTCGAACCCATAGAATAATTTCAACAAGTTCTCACTATTGAGTCTTACCCATCTCCATTTTGATTTCTCAAGCCAAAATGATTTTAAAGAGCTCAATCAATATTTGCAACCACTGATTTTTTTATTAAAACTTCAAGAAAACAATAGATTCATATCATACAATCAATTTTATAACCGATTAATCAATACTCACTTGGGGTTTTACACCCTCATCAAGCACACACACCCCTAGCTAAGAATTTAGCTGCTTATAAAGAAGAAATAGAGATAATACCCATGTAGGAAATCTCCATTTTAGGCTAATTTGTTTAATAAAATCTGAAATCTAATCTTAGAGTAATACAAATCTGAGGTTTCTTCCTCTACAAGCTAAGAAGTTCTTCACTATTCTCTATGAATATCTTTTCCACAAAAAGGCCTCTCTACTACTATTATTCGTAATTGGAAAGAAGATAAAGGTACCTAATTACACAAATCCCCATTATATCCTTGGAACCTTCCAAAGAAAGCACTAATTTTCATAATTGTGTTTTTATCCTTCACTTTTAGTCTTTGGACTTGCGCTGGATCGGCGAAATGCTAATCTAGGATTGTGAAGTGTCAGTCGCTCCCTCACTTCGACCTTCAGTTCTCATAGGATCATCTGTATCGGGATCGGCAAATAGTCAATCAAGCATTGTACCATGCAAGTTGTAGTACCAGTACCGAGGCAGCTTTGTTCCATTCAAGCTAGTGAGATGCCTATTGGTTCCAATGGGATGCCAGTTCCTTCGCCGGTGTGCTTCAGAAATTTTAAGCTTCAAATCCATCAAATTTGCTTTTTTCCAAAGAATGCATGCATACAAAAGAACTAGGGCCTAATATCCCCTCAATTAGCATTCAACAATTCATATGAGATTTTGAATTAAGGGTGACATTAAGGTTTGAAAATAAAATGGTGGTGACACAAGTTATTTTAATTGAGTGTAGGTGATAATTATGTAATTAAGGATTAAGATATATGAGGCATATGTGGGAGGTGCCCTCAAGTTTTTAAGTTGACTGTTTGGTCCATTGTATTAAATGAGGGGTAAATGGAAAAAAGACTAAAACCTAATTTAACCAAAAATGCTGGAAACCCAAAAAGAGAGGGAAACCAAATGGGGAAATAAAAACTGCCAAATCCCCTCACCTGCCCCCGCCGGTAGCTCTTTTTTCTTCTTCTTCTTGTTCATTCTTGCTTTCTTCCTGTTCTTTTCATCTTTTTCTTCTTCTTCTTATTCATTCATTCTTGCTAGAAAGATCATTTTGTTGCTCGCCATTGTTGTTCTTGGCTGCTATTCCTTGTGCTTCGTCTTCTTCTTATCTTCATCTTCTTGAAGCAGATTTAGCTAATAAGTGGACCAAATTTCATTCTATATCAATTGACATTACTTCATAAGTGATTGTGTTCACACACCACTTCGTTTGGTAAGTAAAATTAATAGTTCTTTGAATTATTCATCATCTAGGTATACCTGTAGGTTTTTTGATAATTTACATTCGCATTTCTAACAAATGGTTATATCTGTTGCAACAGTTGACTCGTGTTGAATAAGTGAGATATTGGAACAAATGATAGTCTTATGTTGCAACAAAATAGTCATATGTTGAAACAAAACAGTCATATGTTGCAACATATGATTTATTAGTCGCAATAGAATAGTCATATGTTACAACATATAACTTATACATGTTGCAACATATAACTTACACATGATGCAATATATGATTTATTTGTCGTAACGGAATACATATATGTTGTAACATATGACATATATTTATCCCTCGCAATAAAATAGTTATATGTTGCAACATATACCTTACGCATGTTGCAACATATGATATATATGTTGCAACAGAATTGTCATATATTGTAACTTATAACTTACACATGTTGCAACATATGACATATATGTCGCAACAAAATAGTCATATGTTGCAACATATAACTTACACATGTTGCAACATATAATTTATCTGTAGCAACAAAATAGTTATATGTTACACATGTTGCAACATATGATATATATGTCGCAACACAATGGTTAGATGTTACAACATATATTTTACACATGTTGCAGCATATAATATATCTGTACCAACAAAATAGTCATATGTTGCAACATATAACTTACACATGTTGCAACGTATGACATATATGTCGCAACAGAATAGTCATATGTTACAACATATGACTTATATGTTGCAACAAAATACTCATATGTTGTACTAGATGACTTAACACTTACAAATCACAATTTAATAGTCATATGTTATCACATAAGACTCATATGTTGCAACAGATGCTGAACTTGTATTCTATCAGTAGTACTTACTATTTTTGAATATCTTTAGGTGCAATTAATGGAGAACTTATTCATAAGGGTTGATTATTTTGTTGAATGGATTGAGAAGAAAAATCGATATATTTGGCATTGGAAGGATGCTATCGCTAAACAGTCGGTATGGATGTCTATCGAAAAAGATGTTTTATATGATGATTTTGTGAATTTAATCATCTATAATTGTCGACTCAATTGTCAACCGAAAGATCTTGTCATCACTTACATTCCCAACACTTTTTAAAATGAGAAGGTCCTACCTTTTAAAATAACCGATCACCTAGTTTGCTTATTTATTTGAGAGAAGCAGTTAGGTCTATGTTAAGAGTGTATGTGGTTAAAAATTCTATCGAGGAGAATCACAAGCTAGAAGAAGAAGACCAGCAAGTTATGTTAAATACTGAATTTAATGTTGTGGACATGAATAATCATGATGAAATTGGAGAAGATGAAGTGAATTTGAGTGCGTGGGACCTTGGAGAGAACCAAACTCCTACACCTGTTATCGGGAACAACAATCCAACTTCTTCTCAATCATCATGGGTTATAGATGATAAAATTGGTTTTTATAAGGAAATGATATTCAAGAACAAGGAAGAACTAGTAACTTCATTGAAAATTGCTTGCTTGAAAAAAGATTTTAGACCGACAAAGGTGATCAATTCTCATAATGTGTATTCTTTTAAATGTTCACATCCAGAATGCAAGTGGTGGTTGAGGGCTGTGAAATTTACAAGTAGCGATAGGTTTGTCATTAGAATCTATGAAAAGTAACATATATGTGGTTCAGAGCATCTTATGAGTCATAATCCGCATGCCACGGTAAAGTCATAGGTAAATACTTTGAATATAGGTTTCCTAATTGTAAAGACCCATCTACAAGAGACATGACAAATCAACTCCGCAAAGAATTGGATTGTAAGGTAAGTTATTAGAAGATTTATAAGGGATTGGAGCATGCTAAGGCTTCGATTAGGGGAACACATGAGCACGGTATAAAGTGCTTGATGCGTATCGTTATATTCTTGAAATTACAAATCCAGGAAGCAAGACGGTATTGTCTCTTGATGAAAATGGAAGGTTCAAGTACCTCTTTGTATCATATGCCACTTGGATTATTGGTTTTCAACAAATGAGAAAGGTAACAGCCGTTGATGGGACAATCCAGAAGAGCAAGTATGAAGGTGTTTTGCTATCAGGGGTGGTACAAAATGCTGAGAATCATATATTTCCAGTGACTTTTTATGTTGTGTACAAGGAATGTGATGCCTCATATAAATATTTTTTTGAACAGATGAGGAGCTATGTAGATAATACTGATGAGTTTTGCATTATTTCTGATAGGCATCTAATTATTCAGAAGATTGTTTCTACTATCTACCCTACATCTCATTATGGTTGTTGCATGAGACACCTTGGGAAAAATATTAGAAATAACTTTCACAATTCAAAGGTAGTATCCCATTTTTATAAAGCAGCAAAGGCATATGATAGATGTGAGTTTAATGACCATTTCAATCAAATAAGAGATTTGGTACCAAAGGCAGCTGAAAATCTTGAACGTATTGGATTCGACGCATGGAGCAGGGCATTTTTCCCTAGAAATAGGTACATTATTTTCTAGGGTTTTATATTGAGTTTATTGTAATTTTATGTTTTACTGATTGATTTTGTTTTTGTTGTGCAGATATAATATTATGACGTCAAACATTGCGCAGTCGGTGAATGCTATGTTTGATGTTGAAAGAGAATTTCTCATTGTCGCTCTATTTGATGAAATAAATAGGATATTTGCATATTTATTTCACCAGAGGCGTATAGAGTTGGTGAACTCTACAAATAGATTTGTTTCTTCAATTGAAAAAGATATATCAAAGTATGTCAACTTGGGCAATAAGTTGTTGGCTCATCAAATTGCTAACTACAAGTTCAGTATCATTGGTCATGGTGATGTTGCTATGGTGGATCTAAAAAGAAGAACTTGTACATGTAGAATTTTTGACTTGGAAAAAATATCTTGTCAACATGTTATGGCAGCGCTTTGAGCCCAATATGGTGCATCATTTACAAATCAAATTTATGAGCACTCATCTCCATATTATTCAGTGGAAAAATACATAATTGTATACTGTGAGGAAATTCATCTTATGCCACTCGAAGATTCTTGGATTGTCCCTTTGAATATCTTAGAGAGAAAAATACCTCCTTCATATGTTGATCCAAGTAAACCTGAAAGAATGAAATATAAGAGAAGGAATGGGGTTGGTGAATCATTTCCAACAATAAAAAATAAGTGTTTAGTATGTAAGGACTTTGGCCAAAAAAGAACTACATGCCCAAATCTAAATGCTCCATAATTATTGTTGAATTTTAATGAATGTTCTTTTTTATTTGAGGATGTACCTTACGTTAATTTGAATGAACTTATGTTATTTATATAAAATGTGTACTTTTTTTGAACTGATGCATCTTTAAAAGTTTTTAATTAACAATTTTACAACATATGTCAATTATGTGTTACAACTTACAACATAATTGTGCATTTGTTACAACATATGTCAATTGTGTGTTACAACTTACAATATAATTGTGCATCTATTACAACATATATCAATTGTGTGTTAGTTCTTACAACACAATTGTGCATCTGTTCCGACATATGTCAATTATGTTTTACAACTTACAACATAATTGTGCATATATTACAACATATGTGTCATATATTGCAACATATGTCTATTCTGTAGATATTTTTACTAATTAATTACCTGTTAAGTGTCAACAATCAATCACATACACAGTCATTGGAACTGCTTCCAAAAAAATATTGTCAATAAAGGAACATAATTACAACTCTTCATATTCTATCCCTTTACAAAAATTGAGTCTTTAATTAATAAGCCTTTTTCATTTTTACATTTGAAAATTTTTAAAACTCAAAAGTTGAAACTCTTCGTTATAAGAGAAAATAATTTTTCTAAACTTGAGTAAGAGTAAGAGTAAAAAACAACAAGGAAGATTAAAAATGAAAATTTGGTAACTACATTGAATCCCTTCCTAGGAGTCTACTTATTGATATCGTTGAACGGATTGCTTCTGGCTCCTTCAAAGATTTAATGAATGTTAAATTAAGGTATGTATATAAATCAATTTTTGTCTCTCTTTAAATTTTATTTCCTAACCGTTTGATTTGATTTCTCACTTGCAGGGTCCTTAATCAAGTCGGTAATGAACCTCTGTATATCAGAAGGTAACGTTGGTCTACTTTCTGTATTTTGGATGTCGAGTGAAGCGTCTGATACTGAAAAATCTACTTCTTTCTTGAATATTTGTAGAGCATCTGGGAATTTAGAAGTCTGATACAGAAAAGGCATTGTAATTTTTAATGTTTTTCGTATGTATTCATGTTTTTATAGATGTATTCTTCCGTTTAAATGTATTTCATTCTTTTGTAGTTTGACCTTTTCAACACAAACGAATCAAATGCTATGAAAATGATTAATCAAGCAGCAGAAGGAGACCACATTGGTGCATCCTATGCGCTTGCATAATTTTAATCTTCAAGGGCGGTGAATCAATGCGAGAAGGCGTAATGTTCATTGCCAACATGAAAGAAACAGAGCCACAGAAAACCAGGAAATGTCGACATAGTTTAGGACAAGTCATAGCTGAAATGTGGCTGTTAAAGCCTTGTATTTTGGGACAAAGACCCATTTGTTGCACTCTTCATCAACATGAGCGAAATCTTCGCAAGAAAGGCTGGCCTAAGAGAAGTGACGATAAAGATGATATTCATTGTGAATTATGTAGTTGTGATTTAGAACTAGATTATGTAGTTAAATTTTTGTCTCATGCACCTGTTGAACATATTTGATTGTGTAGTTATTTTTGAATATTAATATAGTTGTTTTGGCATGTTATCAATTAATATATTTGTATTTGTGGCAACATATGTCTATTCTGGGGCAACATATTATTTATCTGTTGAAAAATGTGGCCAATTTTGTGTTGTAAATTACCACAGATAGGTCATATGTTGTAACATATGTCTATTATGTGGCGACGTGTGTCTATTATGTTGGAACATATGGTAAATTTTGTGTTGAAATTACCACAGATAAGTCATATGTTGCAACATATGCTCCTTACATGTGATTTTTCATTATAATTCAATTTAATTGTGACCTAATATAGTATGTAACACTAATATATAGTGTTATAATATATTTAATTAATAAATTAGTCTATTGTAACAACATTCATCAAATTTATCAATTATTAAATACATATAGTATTATACCACTAGTTCATCATCTAATGACTAAGCAATACAATATGATTGTGATATAACATAATAGGTATACTAATATATTGTGTTATAACATATTTAATTAATAAATTATGGTCTAATGTAATATTTTTAATTACTAAATTACTTAATTTATCAATTCATATATCTATCTACTTTGCCTCTGTTGCAACAGAATTTATAAAAGTTACAACAGAATTGACTTAAATGGCAACAGAATTTACAAAACTTACAACAGAATATTAATGTGATGCAACATATCATTAATCTGTTAGAACATATGCACAATTATGTGTTGTAAATTACCACAGATAGGTCATATGTTGCAATATGTGTATAACCTTACATGTGGTTTTTCATGGTAATTCAATACAATTGTGACCTAAGACAACATGTAACACTAATATATAGTGTTATAGCAGCTCTAATTACTAAATTATGGTCTAATGTAACAACATTCATCAAATTTATCAATTATTCAATACATATAGTATTATACCATTACTTCATCATATAATGACTAAGCAATGCAATATGATTGTGATATAACATAATAGGTAATCGTTATACATAGTGTTATAACATGTGTAATTACTAAATTATGGTCTAATATAACAATCTTCATCTAATTAGTCAATTATTCAATACATTAAGGATTAATACCTTTATTTGAACATGTAATGACTAAGAAATTCAATATGATTGTGATTAACACAATCGGTAATCATTATATATAGCGTTATAACATGTTTTATTACTAAATTATGATCTAATGTAACAATCTTCATCAAATTTATCAATTATTCAATCAATCAAATTGACATATGTATATTTTGTTGCTACAGAATTTACAAAAGTTATAACAGAATGTGAATCAGTTATAATAGAAATTTCAAAAGTTGCAACAGAATATGAATCAGTTGCTACAGAATTTACAAAAGTTGTAACAGAATATGAATATGTTGTAACAGAATACAAATTGTTCCATTTTCATGGGCAAACCCCAACCCATAACTGGCCCAACAACAATTAAAGGCCCATTCGGCAAGGTTATAAATAGGTTAACCTTTGTTCTCCTATTCATTCATTCTTCATTTCCCTCCTCGCCACTTTACTCGCAAAGCTCTCCTTATCTTTTTTTTCTTTCCTTTCTCCTCCTCTCACTCTCACTCAATCTGGGCTGAGAAGATGTTACCACCTTAGATTAATCTAAGTCTCTGCATGCTCGTGTTGTGGGTCATCAACGTGATTATGTTGTTCTTTATGATAAAGTTTGTTCTCAGCTAACAAGAGTAAGCCTTTTCTTTCTCTCTCTTATAACATCCTAATAGGTTGTTTCTCAGCTAATATGACTTTTTCTTCAGTTGTTTTCTCAGTGCATGGGTGATGCTCATTGTTTGTGTTTGTCAGATCTTGTCTAATGGAAGGTAGCTTCATCATTTGGTAAGTCTTCTTGCTTTATATATCATGTATGTCTCGTTGTTTATGCTTTTCTTCCTCCTACTAACTATCATTGTTTATTTTTCTGTAGGTGGTCTTGTGATGTAGTGCATGGATTGCTTTATCCACCATCCTTCAAGAATGTTGATGCCCCTTCAGGTTTAATCGCTCAATGTTGCCTCCAGATCCTCCCATTTTGCCGAGTCCTTTTTTTCTGGCTAAAGTAGTATAGGCTAGAGCGTTTCAGATGATTTTTTGTTGGCATTTAATGCCATTGTAATTATGATGCTAGCCTAACCTTCTCTCAAGTATGGGGGTATACTACTTGCATGTCATGTCTCAATAACCATGTACATCTGTTCCAACAGATTAAAAATTGCATATGTTGCAACATGTTGGGTAAGAAATATTAGCATGCTGTGGAAGAACAATAGTAAGTTAAGAAATTGGCATAGGTTCACATTTTCATTCATGAAAAAAATGTATAAAAGTTCATGGGCAAGCCCAACCCATAACCCATACCAGCCTATTATTTCATTATCTGGAAGGGATATAAATAAATAAAGTTAGGGTTTTCATAATTATATCTCGCCGCTTTGCTGCTTTTCTCTTCTCTTCTCTTCTCTCTTCTTAATATCAAAATGACATTTGCTCATGTGGAGGAAGAACATCAAAAAAAAAGGTGGTGCATGGGTCATATACGTAGCAAAGGCATTTGAATGTATCGATTTGGTTAAAAAGCTACGTCTATCGTGTACACTCTAATCAATGAAATCATTCTATACAGTGGGTCAAGATTTCTTTAAAAGAGAACCTTTGTTGTCACAGTATCGGTACTCGAGATCTCTCATGAAAATAGCTTTTCTTTTCTCAGGGAAAATATTTTTATAATGTCAAATACAATCTTAAATTGTATTTGTAATGATGAGAATGATCTGATGCTGAGTGTGAGAATATGTTGCAAACATGGAGACGTACTTTCAATGCAAATGTCTTGGTCGGAGGACAATTCAGGTCGAAGATTTTGGTCTTGTCCATGCTATGGTGTATGTTCCCTACATAAATTTGTCTGGAGATCTGTTGTTTGTATTTATTTTGGTTTTTGTTTAATTTCTTTGTGGTGTATTTTAGGAGAATGCATGCAACTTCTTCAGATGCAGGGATCGTAAAGATGTTGATATACGATATAAGTTCGTTATTCTGATATTGGCGAAGAGAATTAAGGAGTTGCATTTGATGAATCATATTGAAAGAAGTAACAAATGGGTGATGAAGTAGAAGAAGAAGAGCAAATTTTGTGACAACTGAAATCTAATCTTCGTGCTGACTTTTGTGGTCTTTTTTCTATTTTTAAGCATTACCAAGAATGTTGTGAAGGATGAAATATTCCCATGTAATTTTGTGCAACCATTAAGATTGCCATAGTTTTCTAAATAAACATAGTTATGCGCTTCTGTTCCAACAGATGCACACTTCCGTGTACTTGTTCATAACATAACGTATGTTGCAACAGATAAACATAAAACATCGTCGTTACTTACAAACATTGTCAAGGCTCCAAGCTCCTACATACTATCCCAGCAGCCCAAACCCATTGCATCCTTGAAAGTATATTGTCACATAACCTGGTCATGGGAGGTTCCATTGTAGTGCCGGTTATCAAATGCTCAATAAATGCAAGCGAGTATGACCCGCACGCTGTACTAGTGTCATTTCTGACCATGGGATCCACTCAACCTTGAAATTCTCATGGTTCATTGAGGAACTTTACTGGCAAATGTTTCATTATTCCACTTTGTCTCAACAATATGGGCAGCAACTCAAACATAGGCTGTATGAATATCAAAAACTTGCTATATTCAAAAACCATTATGTTGCAGTTATAAACATTCATGCGAACCTCGTTTAATAGGATCTCAAGAGTCACAAAATATTTTTTCTCTATGTTCATGACTGCAATAGCCCTTTTTGGCCCAATCCAATCCATGCCTCCAGAATATGATCTATAGCCCCTAACGTAGTGAACGACATCCTCTTCCCATACACACTTATCAAGTAACTGCTTTAAGGTTTTGCCACCAGCTATTGTTGCTTCCTCGCTAATAGTCTTGTACTTGTTTTTGAAGTAAATATAGAAGTTGAGATCTATGATTCTATTGAAATCATAGTGCTGATGGAATCACAAATTCCTCTCTCGCATGAGGCTAAGAATTTCATCACCATATTGAAATAACAATTAATATTAAAGAGTAATAATTGAAAAGATAAAACAAACAAACATTATAAATTGAAGGTTAGTAGAGAAAAATTACCCAGTCCTCCAACAAAACTTTCATACTTGTCATGTTCTTAAAATCATTTCCACTAAGATGATGCATGGCGTATAGTTTGCTATGATCCTTTGTTTCCATGAGTTCCAACAAAATATCCTTTTTAGCTGCTGGCACGAACTTGTAAATATTCACCTGCTTGAGCTTCATCTTCTGTCCTATGGCCATTGGCAATTCTCCAATAACGTTTTCTTCCAATTGGATATTGCATTGATAAATGATTTTCTTCTCCTCTTGGCATGTGGAGTATATGGATCCTGAACCTTACTTGGTGGAATGACACCCCTCTTATATCTCAAGTCTTTCACAGCCTCAGTCAATATTTGAAGATACTTGATAATGTCATGATCTTCTTTCTTGCACTTCTCACAATGTAGCCCCAACACCATTTTCCCCCACCAACACCAACACCAACCATAACCCCAACACCAACACCAACACCAGGACCATCACCATCACCAACACCAACATCAACACCAATATTAGCACCAGCCCTTATAGTTACATCATTCATATCCTCATTAAAAACATGAAATTCACCATCATCAACTATTTTCCTTTTGATGGTTGTTGCTCCAACCGATTCCCTTTTAACTCTATCCACTATAGGATCAATTAGGGTTTCAACAACCTTGGAGTAATCAGGAATGGCATTCGCAACTCATTTTCTATTGGGACAAGCTATGGATGAACAACCTTTGATAGAAAAATATGAGTCATTTGTAGGAACAGATTATAAATCGGTAGCAATAGATAGGACATGTGTTGCAACATTAGAAATATGTATAGCAATAGATAGGACATATTGTGCGACAATAGAATCATATATAGCAATAGATAGGACATATGTTTGATGTGTCATAATTTCACGACACATTTGATGCTCAAAACAAAAGATTAAAGCGAGAAATCAAGTGTTTCTATGTGGATATGATGTTTTCTTTTGTGCTAGTACAAGTAAAATGCTTGGATGCATAAAATGAAGGAAATGTTGAGA
>JAGDQO010000479.1:0-22688 GCA_018342035.1 Solanum appendiculatum | reverse complement strand
AACGGGACACATAATCTGAGATGTCTCTCCTCATACCGCTCCACCAGTAATGTTGTCTCAAATCACGATACATCTTTGCTGTGCCCGGATGAATAGAATATCAGGAATCATGAGCCTCGTTAAGGATCAGCAGGATCAAATCACCAATTCTAGGAACACACAAACGGCCAACAAATCGCAAAACCCCATCTAAATCTAAGGTTGCTTGCCCAGCATCACCTGCCAACACTCTATCTCTGAGTGCTATCAAAGACTCATCCTCAATCTGGCGACTACAGATCTGGTCAAACAGAGATGACTGAACCACCACATAAGCTAGCACCCGACTGGAATTCGAAACGTCGAGTCTGATCATTTGATTAGCTAAGGACTGAATGTCCAAAGCCAAGGGCCGCTCCGAGACAGAAATGAAAGCTAGACTACCCATACTCACTACCTTCCAACTCAAGGCGTCCGCTACTACATTCGCCTTGCCCGGATGGTAAAGAATAGAGAGGTAGTAGTCCTTCAGGAGCTCAATCCACCGGCGCTGCCTCAAATTAAGATCCCTCTGCGTCATAATATACTGAAGGCTCCTATGATCAGTGAACAACTCACAATGAACTCCATACAGGTAATGCCTACAGATCTTAAGCGCGAAAACTACCGCCGCCAACTCCAAGTCATGAGTGGGGTAGTTGCGCTCATGCAGCTTAAGCTGCTTCGACGCATAAGTAATAACCCGGCCCTGCTGCATCAGAACACAACCCAAACCAACGCCGGATGCGTCATAATAGACCGTGAAGCCCTCGCCCTCAACTGGAAGAGTCAAGATAGGGGTAGTAGTAAGAAACTCCTTAAGTCTCAAAAAGGTTCTCTCGCACTCCTCCGACCACACAAATAGAACATCCTGGCGAGTCAACCGCGTCAAAGGCGCTGCTAATGTGGAGAAACCCTCAACAAAGCGTCTATAATACCCCGCTAGTCCGACGAAGCTCCGAATCTTAGTCACAGAAGTGGGCCTAGCCCAACCACGAATAGCCTCAATCTTCATCGGATCAACCATAATGCCATCCTTGGACACCACGTGCCCCAAGAATGCTACAGACTCCAACCAAAATTCACACTTTGAGAACTTGGCATAAAGCCGATGGTCTCTCAAAGTCTGGAGCACTATCCTCAAGTGCTGCTCATAATCACTGTGGCTCCGCGAGTATACCAAGATGTCATCGATGAAGACAATGAAGAAGGAGTCTAAGTACTGCCTGAACACTCGAGTCATCAGATCCATAAATGCTGCAGGGGCATTAGTCAACCCAAAAGACATCACCAGGAACTCATAATTACCATAACGAGTCCTAAAGGCTGTCTTCGGGATGTCCGATGCTCTAATCCTCAGGTGATGATAATCGGACCTCAAGTCAATCTTCGAAAACACTGCTGCACCCTGAAGCTGGTCAAATAAATCATTTATACGAGGCATAGGATTACGGTTCTTCACCGTCACCTTATTCAGCTACCTCTAATCGATGCACATCCGTATGGTGCCGTCCTTCTTCCTCACAAACAGGACTGGGGCACCCCAAGGCGATACACTGGGTCGGATAAACCCTATACTCAAGAGATCCTGAAGCTGATCACTGAGCTCCCTGAGCTCTGCAGGTGACATACGATACGGAGGGATAGAAATGGGACTAGTACCCGGCTTCAAGTCTATGGCAAAATCAATGTCCCGATCTGGGGGTAGGCCAGGAAGGTTGGCGGGAAACACATCTGCGAACTCTCGGATGATAGGTACTAAGTTGACGGTAGGGCCCTCCATACTCACATCTCTAACATATGCCAAATATGCCAAACATCCGCTATCCACCAGCCTCTGAGCCTGCATACAAGAAATCACCCTAACTGGTGTGCGACTACAAGAACCCTGCCACACCACCGGCGGGATACCAGGAATAGCTAAAGTCACGGTCTTGGCATAACAGTCCAAGACAGCCCGACAAGGGGACAACCAATTCATACCTAGAATCACATCAAAGTCTACCATACACAGCACAATAAGATCGACCAAAGTGTCCTTCCCCTAAATAGTC
Organism: Solanum appendiculatum; assembly: GCA_018342035.1. Classification (NCBI taxonomy): domain Eukaryota; kingdom Viridiplantae; phylum Streptophyta; class Magnoliopsida; order Solanales; family Solanaceae; genus Solanum; species Solanum appendiculatum. The sequence continues at coordinate 20,616 of JAGDQO010000479.1, read as the reverse complement.
ACCACACAGGATCTACAAACCTGATCCACTACTAAAGAATCCCCTACTGGGGTCGAAACACGCAAAGGCTCAGGACTCACTCCCAATTGAGGAACACAATAAGCTGACACATAAGAATAGGTAGAACCTGGGTCAAATAAAGTTGAAGTGGACTGATGGCATAAGGGAACCGTACCTGTGATCACGTCATCAGACGCCTTGGTCTGTGCTCTAGCCGGAGCTGCATAACAGTGGCCCTGGGCACCTCTACCTCTCGCGTCCACTCTGCTGCCTGTCCTGCCTCCCCTGGGACCTCCCCGAGAACCCTGCTACTGACCTCCTCCTCTAGCTGGAGGTGCTATCGCTGAAACCGGTCTCGCTGCCGGAGGAGCTGGTAAAGCTGATCTAGAAGAAGGGCACTCCCTGGCCCAATGACCAAGCTCCCCACAAGTGAAGCAACCCTGTGAAGACCTGCTAACCGCTGGAGGTCGGCCACCCCGACCTAATGTACCTGACTGAAACCCCCCTCGGCCCTGACTCGGACCGGTACTATACCCACTCTGACTGTGCTGATCACCTTCTGAAGTCTGCAACCCTGCCTGATATGGCCGACTAGACTGACCTGACTGAAATCTATGATTACCACGATCCCGGGTATCCCTCGACCTACGATGGGTCCCACCGATGCTATCATCTGACCTAGCCCTCTTGCCGCTGCCCTCGTGGGCCTCGCGACGAAGTTGCTCAATGGTGCGGGCATGGTCTACCACATCAAGAAAAGAACAGCCCGCTGACAACATAGACTGCGACTCAATCCTCAACTGCAGCCTCAATCCCCTAACAAAGCATCAGACCCTCTCCTCCTCCGTAGGTAGAATCATGGTGGCATGATGAGACAACTCCAGAAATCTAGCCTCGTACTCAGATACTGTCATGGAGCCCTGCTCCAACCTCGAGAACTCATCACGGAGTCAGTCCCTGACGCTCTGTGGAATAAATCTAGCCAGAAAAGCCTCAGAAAACTTCTCCCACGACACTGGTGGAGATCTAACTGGCCTTGTCTCAATAAAAGAGCGCCACCACTGTCTAGCTGGTCCGTCTAACTGGTAGGCCGTGAAGTCGACTCCTCTAGACTCCACTAATCCCAAGGTATGCAACCTCTCCCGGCAAGTAGTCAGAAACTAGTGGGCATCCTCTCCCATAGCCCCTGAGAATCTCGGCGGTGACAATCTAAGGAACACACCGAGCATCTTCTGCTCTCGCAGAGGCATAACCCCGTCCAAAGGGTCTAACTGAACCACAATTAGGGCTGGCGGCTGATGAACCTCTGGAGCCGCTACTGCAGGCTAGTCCTGCTATGTTGGAACCGGCTCTGGAACTAGCGCTGGAGCTGGCTGCTGCTGCATACTACCAATAGCAGCTAAAAGTTGTGCAAGCATGCCCTAAAGATCTGGGGCGACAACTGGAGCTGGTGGTGGCTGGGCTAGTCCCAGCCCCACCGGATGAGGCGAAATCTGCTCTGCTAGAGGCTCCGGCTCCGGAGTCCTCTCTCTACCTCGGCCTGGTGCGGGGTCGACCTCTACTACGCGTACGAGCCATCCTGTGACAGAAGGACACAAGTGAGATTTCAAGAAACCAACTGGACACCAACGCACGACAAAGATACAAAGATAGGACAACATCCTAAGGACATCCTGTAGCCTCTCGAAGATAGTCACGGACGTCTCCACTGCGATCCGCAGGACTCTACTAGATGCTAGTTCTGTACAAGTGAGACCAACGAACCTAGGGCTTTGATACCAATTTGTCACGACCCAATTTCTCAAGTCATGATGGCGCCTACCAACCCACCAGTAGGCCAGCCAAAACCCTATCCCGGAACTAAACAGTAACGGGACTAAGGGTGGAAACTAATCCATAGCCAAGCAGAAGCATACAATAAGAGCACTCACGAAAGCTGGAACGGAACCAAAATAATATATACAACACCTCCCAAAACCTAGAAGTCACAAGTACAGAACTACTAAAAAGAGTACAAGTCCCGAAAGTGGACCACTGGAACAACTGTCTCGAAAACAAAAGACAAGCCAAAACATATAAACAGAAGGAGACTAGTAATCCCAAAACGCCAAGTGCTCACCCTCGTCTCCTGAACAGACCGCTGCAGGCTCGATATCAACGCTGATAGTTGGTGCTCGGACCTGCATCACGAAAACAGATGCAGAGTGTAGCCTGAATACCAAAACAACAGGTACCAAGTAAGCATCATAGGCCGACTAAGCAAGAAGGGTAAAAACAAGCAGACAAGATAGAATCAGCACAAACAGAGGTCAACAGAACAGAAAACGAAAAATCTGAAAGGAAGCACAAAGAAATAACTAAAATAAACCCAGCTGAGCCCCCCATAAGACCTGTTGGGCACACTCGTGTGCAAGTTTAAATAAAACCTGAACGGACCCCCTTAAGCCCGACAGGTACACAGAAGAGCTATTCTACATAAACGAAGGAATAACCAACTTAAGAACAACACCAGGGCCCCGCCCAATCATTACAATCAGAGCCCCGCTCAGTCATAAATATCAGAGCCCAACTTAGTCATAAATATCAGAGCCCAGCTCAATCATCAGTCACGAGCTGGAAATGTCAGACTCTAACAGGGCAACCTCAGTCTCGGACTGGCACAAACAACCCACACTCGACAGTCTAACGCTGGAAATACTGGTTCCACCGGATACGTCGGTCGCATAGCTGGGACTAGTAGCCTATGCTCCACGGACTCGCACTGGAAATAACAGGCTGCAATCGTGTTACGTCAGCTGCGGACCGGAGCGGGTAGCCTACCCCCGTCAGCCTAGCACTGGAAATCCTGAGTTATAACCGAGTAACGTCAGCCGCGTACTGGAGCCAGCCGTCACGAACTGGATAAGCCACAAAAATAATACACTAAGGAACTAAAAATCACGGGCCGCCACCCCCACATATATACCAACAGAAGGCTCCCAGCCCAACACAACCCAACCAACAATCGGCGCAACCACGGTATCTTCCGGCAGCATCCCAAAAATCCCAGCGATAAGGGACAAAGAATTGGAAGGTCCGAAAGCCACGAAAAGGCCTATACTAAGGCTCATAATCTGACCCAATTCTGCTATATCAGTCTACAAGGATCTAGTCCATCCGAAACGACGTCAGATACATACTCAAGTCAACGCGGTACATCAGACTATGTCAATAAATCACAACCTATTCTAAGGCAGAATCACAATAATCAGTCAATCATCAACCAGATTCACCCGGACCCACTCATGCAACATCAGATAAATACCAACAGATACCCCACAGCATGCATATCAGCAAATCAAATCAGCAGCCACACCTATAGCATGATACTAGCTCATAACAACCCAACAGTCAACTCTAAACTGAGGAAGTCGGGGAACAAGGGAAACAATACTTACTAACCACCCCAGATTCATAAATATCAACCAGCATTTACACAATCAGGCTCAGTCTAGAAAGAAGGGAAGTCGTAACCTACCAAAAAGTCAATCACGCGCACTCCAAGTCACTCAATTGGAGATTTCCCCTTTCGAACGGCCTCAGCCTACTGCCACGCTACCAAAAATAGAATTACAGCGTCAATACGGTCGTTTAGACACCAAAATTAACAAATTCGGAGACAGACCAATTTTTGGGTCAAAATCGGGCAAAGTGGGACCCGGAATTGACTCCGTCAAAAGGTCCCAAATCCTTCTCACAAGACTAATCCTAAACTAGTTTATCAAATAGGGGTCGGATCCGCTCCCAATCAACCAAACAATAACAAATTTAAAACTAACAAAAATAGGCCAAATAAGGGGTTTACCTCCGATTTCACGCAGAACGAGGTGCACCCATCGAACCCCAACCTCAAATATACGAAGCCAAAGAAAACCCGAACACTACGGACTTTGAATCACAAAAAAAGGAGCTCTAGAACTCGAGATATCAAAATTTAAAATGAAGAAGAAATCATAAGTTGATGGCAGCAGCTTCGAGCTGAATTTCACCACAAACACCAACACATTCCGATCACTCCACTGCCTAGCCACAATCTCCACAATCATACAGGACTACGAATCACTCAAATCGGAGCTCGAATGAGGGAGAAATCGGCATTTGAAAATGAGGGTGAGAGCTGAAATTTATGGGTTATAAAACCCAAACCTCGCCGCTAAAGACCATTTCTTGTCACTAAAAGTCCAATTTCTTGTCGCTAACGGTCTGCACCAGCAACCAGATTTTAGCTATTTTTTTAAAGTCTCCGAACGGACCCTCGAAATTCGTTCGGGACCCGATAAAAATAAATCAGATAAGCTACCTAACTAAATTCGACATTTTGGACTCAATGGTGCAGTCGAAATTTCCATACGATGTCGTTTCGACAAAAAGTGGGTCCCACACCCATTATGCCATTTTAGCCAAATTCTACCAAGGACCTCGAATTTTGATCGGTGCGTTTTCCAAGAAAGTTGACCAAAGTCAACCTTAGGCCAATTTTCAAATGCTAAAGAGCTAATCGGCCCTAAATTCACACCGGAAACCCCGGGACTCATGCGAACCATACTTCTTGCCTAAATTGGCCTTTCCGAAGCTGATAGAACTGTCAGAATTGTCATATGAGATCGTTAACCTAAAGTTATGACCGAAGTCAACTTTTCAAGGTTCAAAAGCTCCAAAATAGAAAATGGGCATAAAACCCAAACGAACGACCAGGCGACCGAATCGTCAGTGCCAGCAAGTCATAAATGACTCGGGGTCGCTACAGGAACGCTCTAAACGACAGAAAGAAGGCATTAACACAGAAATGACCTGGAGGGTCATTACAATTTCAGACTGCTGAGTTTTTAGAAAATCAAAATTTTGATCTAGTTTATCTAAGAGTTTCTTTTGTTTGTATTTCAGGTCTTCTACAGTATTGAAGGCTTTAAGTATTTCTGTATTATCTTTCTGAACGGCTTCTCCTGAAGGCTTTAAGGCTTTAAGTATTTCTGTATTTCTATATATATATATTCGTTAATTTAGGCTCAAAAGAATAAAAGGTAGCATATTATAAAAAAATTTCAAATATTTATATGTGTGTGTAAAATTATACTTTTAAATAGCATTTGTATATTTGGTTTAATCCGATTATTTTTATTACTCCCTCTGTCTCATTTTATGTGTCACTTTTCATTTTTCGAAAGTCAAACAGTTTAAGTTTGACCGAGAATTTACGCATGGAATCTTCAAATTTTTTTAAATGAAATTTATATATTTATAAACTACGTAAAAAGTACTATAACTCACAATAATTGACAATTCAAAATATTTAAAAAATTTATGAAAAATTTACGATCAAAGATAGACTTGTTTGAATCTCGAAATTCAAAAAGTGCCACATGAATTGAGACAGAGGGAGTATTATTTTAGTGAACATTAAAATCAAATAAAACTTTATCAGTTTTTAATATAAAAAATCAAACCAAAAAATATTGAGTTTTTTCCAGCTTGATTCAATTTTCATTTTGATTTGATTTATCAATTTTCTGTGAACACCCCTAGAAATAAATTTGATTTATCACATTTTCTGAGAAATGATTGCTTAGGATTAGTAACAATTGAACCCTAAAAATGACATTTATACATAAATTAAAAAAAAAGATAAGAATTAAAAACACCCCTAAACTTGGCGTGAATTATTACTTTAGTCCCCCAACTATTGATAGCCTTAAAAACACCTCTCTACTTGATTAAGTGAATTTAAAAACACCCCTCTTATGTGAAATTTCGTAGCGCGAATTTGAATTTTATCGGATTCCAATAGAGATAACTGGAAAAAAAAAAGCACTTGATACAACCTTCACATATATGGTTTGTTTTAAGCCACGTAGCCTACATAATAAATGAACTAGGGCCTCCAATTATTGGACAAATTTCCTCAAAATTTAGTAAATATCTTTCTAATGTGGAAGCCCACGGAGACATTGGACACTCAATTGCATATACACTTTTACATGTCACTTATTCTTAAAATAGATTTTCATTTTTCTATGTCACTTTTGATATATCAAGAAAAGACAATTATTTTTTTCCATATTTTACCCTCACCATTAAATATTTATTCTCCAAATCATTTTTCCAAGACCTAATGCTAAAACATCATTTAATAGTGATAATGTGGTAAAATACATATATCAATAATTGTTTTCTTAATGGGTGTGTCAAATCAAAAAGTGACAAATAAAAATGAACGAAGAGAGTATTAGAATTTTTACTACAGCAATGTTGTCCATAGATCAAATTTTCTCGAGGTTATAATAATTTAGTTGATTAGTTCAATTAATCATTTCTGCCTATCTGGGTTAACTTTTAGTAAACCCAAATTTTGCTCAAATTCCAGAAAATTATGAGTCATTGATTTTGCTAAAGGTTTCAGGTAATATTTCAACTTATTATAAAGGCAACTTTACAAGCTAATTGAGATTAAGAGAAAAAAAATACTTCACGAAATTTAGTATCTATACCATTCAGACGCCTTTCTTCTTGCTCTACAACAACAGTAACATAACCATTTGAATCTCACAAGTGGGGTTTGAAAAAAATGAAGTGAATGCAACCTTACCCCTACTTTATAGGGATAGAGAGGATGCTTTCGATAGACCCACATATCAAGTAAAGTATATCAAACAAGTAGGGAAAAAAATACAGTAAAGAATATTAGTATCAACAACGATCCATATCCTCGTATCAAGACTCATTTCCTCCGTAAGCTTGTTAGTTTTCGTCTAATCACCTCTCCCTTCCCCTGCTCTCCTAGAGCCAAAATACCAAAAAATAGAGGGGCAAAAAGAAGCACTCCATCAATTGAGACCTCATCAGTTTCTGTCTCTGCAAGCTCCCATCACCGAGCACATAGGCAATTGGAGGAAGTGCTCAAGTGAGTTTCAGATACCGATGATTAAACGGGGAGAAAAAACCAAACTGGAACAAAGATATTATACAACAAGAAATAGCATAGCTATCTTCCAACATAAGCAGACAGCAAATTTTCACCATGCCTGCGAGAATGAAACCTTTTGTCAATGAGCCTTAATGAATCAAGAGTGATAACATTGACCTACCTCTTAAATTTCAAATTTTCATACCTAAGTTGAATGTCCATTAGAAAAAAAAGTTGAAATTCCTATAGAGAGGAAAGGCCCAAAAGAGTCTGTATCCTTGAGGTTTAGACCAAAAATGATCCCTTATATATTATATGGAGCAGTAATAGTGTCTTAAGTTTACAGAAACTGTGATCTTATCAAAATGGGTTGGGACACCGAGGAGCCATGCCACATGACGTCCACTTTATAAAAATGTCAGCGCCACGTGGGATTGAGTATCCACCTTGGACAGCCCTAACGGAGGAGGGGCATATTTGAACCATTTAGGTAACAAAGGGAGTATTTTAATACGAAATAGTGTAATGGGGGGTAAAAACGATCCTTTTTGCATATTAAGAGAGCAAATTTGACTGCTTTCCGTTGTTTTAATAAAATACAGTTTTTTCCTAAAAGAACACTTGTGTGATCAAGATATTCAGAGCTCTTATATTGTTCCATCATCAATGAGGAAACAATGATATGTCTAGGTTGTCCTTTCATTTTACTTGCTATTTGTTTACCTTATATGTTCCTCCTATAATGCTTTCTAGTCTTCACTCTCTTTTAGGAAGATCATATATTCATTTTCGGAGTTCTAGCTATCGTATTTGTATAGCATAAAATTCAAATTTAACTGTGCATATTAATGTAAAACTGTTTCAAGTCAATAAAGATTTTCTTCACTCTATCACTAATATGAGTCAACGTTTTTCGTAAGCTTTGGTTTTGGTTTTTCCTTTCCAGTTTCAAGCTGTCAAGATCTGTGTGCATGTAAGGTTTTAGAGTAAGAGCTCATGTTGTGGAGTGGTGCGGGACAAGATTCATGATACTTTTATATATGAGAAAAAGGGTCAGTCGAAAAAAAAGAGGGATCATGATTAGGGTCAAGTTATCACAGTACGTAGTATAACTGAGGAGTTATTTGGTCTACTTCGATACTTAACCAATTCTGTCGTTCAAAGATCATGATTTCTGTTTGGGATTACTAAATGAGCTCCATTATTGTGAACATAAGGGACTATAGTGCTCCATATAATATATACAAGATTATTTTGGGTATAACCTCAAAGATAAGGGATCATTTTGAGGTTTTCCACTCCTATAGAAATTAAGATGGGGGATAAGGCCTTTAGCTACACAGAGATATTGAACAAAGAACTATCTAGTTTGATATTTTACCTCTTTATATGGTCCATTGACATCTGATGGTCATAATCGCTAAAATCAAGGTTTGAACAACTGTCCCCGTGATCATACCATACCATAAGCCCTGCAAATTTATTTGATTAATGTCATCTCGATTCTTCAGTGTACATTAGAGTATAGTAGATTGTAGTCATTTTCACCACAGTTAATAGGTAAACTCAAACATATCATGTTGTACTATTATCACATACCGTTAATCCAAAGTTTAGTGACCATCCAAAAAAGATACCAAGGGGCACTCCTACTAAATAGTAGCTGCCTAAGTTGACATATGCCACTTGTGCCTGCCAACCGGATCCAACTGCTACGCCTGAAAACATTGTAACAGATGAGTATTTAACTACTATGGTACATGGCTCTTCATATGAATGCCAGTATTTTAGTGGTTTGAGATGGATTTAACTTATATACTTTAGACACTGAACACGTCAAGTAAATTACGTTATAAGAGTATATAACCTGGTTTAGCTGATAACTTAGCTTTTAGGTTACTAATTCCTCTCTTTATCTTTTAGTATGCGATTAGAGGGTGGGCGGATCCAAAATTTAAATTTTATGGGTTCAACATTTAATGTGTTTAAGACCTACTAGTTGTTGCTATTTTAATCAATTTATACACATAAAAATATACTTTGTGTCAAAAGTACTTGGTTCAAATGAACGCGGTGCTATAAAGTTAAATACGCCTCTGTACGTGATAGTTGAAAACAATATATAAAGATTGAACTCCTGAAATTTCTCACCTGAAAGAACTGGTTGAACACAATTACAGAGGATTGTGGTTGCCAACAAGAAAGCAAATCCACCCACCATTTTAATGACAGGAATGCTTGAGGTGAAGATCATAGAAAGCTTATCAGGAAAGACCATAACAATTGACCAACACAAAACTCCGAATGCTACAGTGTTGAACAATGCAACTTTCGTGGCAAACTTTGCACGGTTTGCGTTTCCAGCTCCGAGCTCATTTGCAACTCGTACCCTGTGTTTATAGAAATGGTTATTGGATGTAACGTTCCTAAAACACTATAGCCAATAAATTTCAATGGTTATAAAACAAGAAATAAGATATGCTCTTTTATGTCATTAAGATGTATTCATGTACCAGGAGAGAAAAGATAAATACACATAAGCTAAATGTTTCTGTGTCTTATTATTGGCAAGCCAAAAGGAAACACCCAGAAGACAATAGAAATGGACTCAAAATTATTTGATGAACATACCCAGTTGCTGCCAAAAATCCTGGGGAAAAAACAACATCAATCACTTGCAAAATAAATCAGAAAAAACATTTTAAAAAGCTGAGTATATGATAAAAAGATCGAATCAGATAGAGAGCGCATCGACTGCAACCTCAGTATTGTTCATGTACCCAGACACTATAACTAGCACTCTAAAATAAATGTTCTCCAACCTGAAACATCAAATTCTATGCATTAAAAAGAATATTAATTTATATATCAATGTGACTATGTTCTTGATAACTGAGATCAATAAGGAATAAGAAAACATACAGTAGCATCACCCCAGAAGCCACAGCGAGCTTAAGGAAATCCCAAAGGCCAGCAAATGCTTGCATAGAGAAACCAGTCCAAGAATGAGGGCACCCACCGAAAACAATGTAAGCAAGAAGCCCCAACACAGAAATCCACCAAGAGATATCAAGAATAAGGGCAGTCCCAACAATTCCAAATCCCAATTTATAAAGAAAAATCCAACACAAAACCACATGAAGAGCAAGTGTACCAGCAGAAACCCAAGCAATTACCACTGTTTTTAGCTGGCACTGCAGGAACCTTAACAATGTAAATTGAAAAGGAAAGCTCAAGTGCATAGGGATCAGCCAAATTGCAACCTTTCCAGTCAATTTAGCCACTGCTTCTGGCTGCCCCAGAAGCTCCAATATAGGCTCAGCAAACACAAAAAGAGGCAATAGTACTAAAGAGCTGAGGAAAAATACGACCAAAGAACGCTGCAAGTATACACCCAACAAAGCGAATTGCTTTGCCCCATAAGCCTGTCCACACAGTGTCTCCAATGCACTTGCCATTCCCAGCTGGCCAATCAGCAACACTAGTTACACTACCACAACATCAACAAAATTTCAACCAAAAAATTCACATAAAGTAGATGATAGTTTCCTCTATATTAGACTTATGGATCTTAATTAAACTTTTTTTGACAAACTTAATTAAACTTCTTACCCCATTATTTATTTTCTTATTTTAATTTCTCTTATTACAAGATTCAATCATTTGGTGGCTTTCCATTTTCGAGTTTAAGTTATATACACGAACAAGGTAGAAAATGTACAATCTGACTACTTGTGACATAATTGCAAGTAAATATCACTGAGATGCTTTAATATAAAAAGTTCTACACTATGAGCACAAGTGGAGCTAGCAATTCTGCTTAGACAGAACTGAGTAGACTTTAGGGCAAATCATGTATTTGTGTTAAAAATTCACATTTATCAATGACATGGGAACTTTCTTTTCTATAATCTAGAACCCATAAACTCAAAATCCCAGCTCCGTCTCGAGTGCATGTAACTTATAATGCCCTTTTTTTATTTATCGAAAAGTAAGACATACCAAGAATCCGAATGTAATGGAGATGAAGAAGGTGGTGGCAATGGAAATGGCGGCGAGGTCACGGTTACCCAAGTGGCCGGCGAAGGATTGGCAGATGACGGTGAGAGAAAACATGGTCAATCGATTGAAAATAGAGGCTCCTGCTATTTCCCATATCATCTTTGATTCTTGGCATGTTCGTTTCACCAAATTTTCCGCTTTTGATTCTTCCTTTTCCTCCAAGACTCTGTCTTCTGTGGGTAAAAGGGGCTCATTGGGTGTGGTTGAATTCATTCTTCTATTGAGTGACAGCATCACTGTGCTCTGTCGGACGGAAAATACTGTACATCGGCGGGCCGACCGGCCGTTGAGAAAAACAAAAAAATTGACCGGAAAAAGTATTGACTACAAGCTAGATTGGAAAAATAATGGAACAGTCCTTGTTAAACCTTGTTTGGATGGTTGTGACGTTTGTATTGTATTATTAGTTTAAATACAAATTTTGTTTTGTTTGTTACTTAAGTTATATTGTATTGTATCCTTTAAATTCATCGTTAGTAACAATGAAAAGACTCATTTTATGTAACCGATTTGATATGATCGCCTCTTTACCATAATATTTTTCTTCTCATTTTGTCTTTATTTATTATTTAATAAATATATTTCATCTTTTACCCTGCCTTTTCATCATAGCTTTACATCATACCTTACTTTTCTGGTAGGTTTATCATTCAAATTATAGGAGTGTGACATTATATAACGATAGAAAATGATACAATCTATCCAAACATTGTATTCATTAAAATAATACAGTACAATACAATATAATACAATACGATACATTATGAAACAATACGTAACAACCATCCAAATAGAGTGTAATTAATCATTTTGATTGATCAAAGATGAGAAGTGTTCATTTATATTCCTAAATTGTGAGAAACATTTCAAATTTTCTTCTTCTTTTTTTAATAAATAGTTCGGGTCAAATCTATTTCGTCGTTAGGAAATGAGTTAGTTATAGACTATGATAAACTATTAAAAACTAGTAATTATCACCATTAATAGGTATTTCACAAGCATATATGAATCATAGATCAAATCAAATTTAGCCGAGTTGAAAAGATTTTAGATTTTAAGAAGGGTATAGGGTTAAATTTATCTCGAAGTAAAATGGTATAAATATGTCTTGCAGAGTTGGGGTTAAGAGCATGTTTGGACTTACTTATTTTAGGTGGTTTTAAGCCAAAATAACTTTTGAACGGTTTTATAGTATTGGAATGAAATAAAAAAGTATTTATAAGCACTTATTTTTAAATCAAAATAACAAAAATAAATTTTAAAAAATCATAAATTAGAATTAAGTGTATCCTAATTCATAACTTTTAGCTTTTAAATCATAAGCTAAGAGTCAATTCAAAAGGGCTCTAAATATATCGTAGCTATTAGATTTGTCCTTAAAATAGAGAAAATAAGTGTCATGTCATTTTTTCATCTTTATCCCACCCTTTATAGCCCCAATCGGCATCGCCGCACACACTCCTAGTTGTATCCCCACCCCTCGTAGTCTTAATGATTATTTAGACATTCAAAGATTTACTAGTATCGAACACCAATAAAAAAAATTAATTTAAATATCGTTGATTGCATTAACTTTGAAATCACCTCAAATTGTCTTTAGAATGCACTCTCGTACAATGACGAAACGAAAATTATGTGAATTGAGTTTCCAAATGAACACGATAAAATTTCACGTGATAATTCTCATCTATTTTGGCGAAAATGCATATACCCCACCCCCACACTCATATTATAGTGTTGGTGCTACTTTATAATTTTTGTAATTATGTAATTGTAAAAATTAATTAATTTTGTCTGAGCTGAAATTTTTAACAGTAAAAAGATACAACATTTTTTCTACTTTTGATATTTTACTAGAATCTTTCTTTTAAAGTAATGGTAGGTATTCATTAACTTGTATATACATTAAAAAAAAAAACTACCCTACTTGAGAAATTAAAAGATATATGTTATATATATATGATGTTAGCTTTACCACTATCCTCTCCATCAAAATCAAAATTTTGTCTCCACAAAGATACAAAGTCAAAATGGTTACAATCTAAAGCCAAACATATTTGTGTATCTATGATTGTGTCTTGAAGTTCAAACAAACTTGCTATTATATAAAAAAGGGAAAATTACACGGATAAGCAAACATATACTAGTTAATTAGCTAATATAGCTATAGTTTGAATTAATTACGGCTCGCAGCTTACTTTTAACTGTAACTACGTCACTTATACATATACAAATACAAATTATACATATGTATATATACAATTATATGACAAATATACAAATACAATTAGCCTCTCTCGCTCACCTCTCTTCTCCCTCTCCCAATCTCACTCGCCTCTCTCCTCCCTCTCTGACTCTCGCTCGCCAGATATACCAATACATATGTATATTAGTTACATATGTACAATTATTTGACAGATATACATATACAATTCGACAGATATACATATACAGTTCGCCTCTCTCCACTCTCTGCCCTCTCTCGCCTGCCTCTCTCCTCTCTCCTCTCTCTTCCAATCTCGCTCGCTTATCTCTTCCCTCTCTCACTCTCGCTCTCCAGATATACACATGCATATATATATTAGTTATATATATACAATTATTTGACAGATATACATATACAATTCATCTTTCTCTACTCTATGCCCTCTCTCGCTCGCCTCTCCCAATCTCGCTCGCCACTCTCCTCCTATAACATGTAGCTGTGAATCGTAATTAGCAAATTATAGCTATGGAGCATAATTAAAATATCTTGAGTGGCTATATGTGAAAGTTACTCTATAAAAAATGTATTTTAAAGAATAATTTACTAGAATTTTAGTTTTTAAAATAACTAATTACGTGTTGGAGTTTCACATGTAGAGTAATTTCAACTACAATATAATGTGGAGTTTCACTTGTTAGCTTTAAACTCCAGAATATTACACTGGAGTGTTTCCAAAGTTTAGATAAAAGCATCGTGTCCAAATATGTTTTTTCTTCTAAAAAAAATGACTAGACATTAATTAGCGGTCCAAAAAATATATATTTGTCAATTTCTTTTCCCAGAATTATTGTCCGCCAAAATTTAATGGGCTAGATTTGAAGGCTGACCTATTGGAATTAGCGTGAACATAATGGGCTTAGAAATTCTTTGGGCTTGTTAGCAAGTCCCCCTATTCATTTGGGAAAATTATGTGAAATGGCAGTACATTATAAATATAGCTACAGTTTCAATTATTTTTAATTTGTGGCTACTGTTTTATGAAATTTTGCTATTCCCTTTTCTAATTGTATAAATTCAAAATTTGTATAATTCGATTCTTGATTGTATAAATCTAGAATTTGTATAATTTGGTTCCTGATTGTATAAATCCAGAATTTGTATAATTTGGTTCCTAATTGTATAAATCAAGAATTTGTATATGCTTACCCTAACTATTTGTATACGATTTATGAAAAAATCATAATAAATTACTCTGTTTGTATATTGTAAAGCAAAATATACAAACGGAGTTTTGAAAAATTCCTAAATGTATAAATACAGAATTTGTATATACTTACCCTGATTGTATATTCGCAAGCGACATATACAAACGGCAAGCGACATATACAAACCGTAGCCTCCATTTGTATATACTTACCATGTGTGTATATTTGCAAGCGAAATATACAAATCACAGCCTCCATAGCAAACAGAACTATAGCTATAGAGCGCAATTACCGAAACTATAGCTATAGAGCGCAATTACCGAAACTATAGCTATAGAGCCTTATTATATCTATTATCTTTACTATTTCTAAAATTCTCTCTATTCATTTTCATTTTTTTTGTTGAGAATTTTACCTCAAAATGTACAATGGCTTTCATTGTTAACGAACACGTGCATCGAAAAAAGAAGGAGAATCACAAGAAATTGAGAGCCTAATTTCAACCGTTAGGGAAGTTTTCATTTAATTATCTAAGATAGAAATAGCTTATCACTTATATACAAATTAAGGGAAAAGGCTTGAGAAGAAAAAATTTTCCGAACCAGAAATGGATTATTACATGGAAAGCGGGAGAGGGAATTAATTAGATTTTGATTTTTAAGCTTTTTATTTTTATTTTTGAGGTGTTTGGGAAATATAAAAACTGTTTTAAGCATTTAATTTAAACAAAAAAATATACAAATAATAAGCTAAAAAAACAAAAGTTGAATGTAATTAACTTATGACTTTTAGCTTTTAGCTTATACACTATCTTAAAAAATTTATTTAAAAGTAAACTTTCTAATTCATATTTTGGGGTGGGAAAAAAAAATAGTGGTGCAGTTCATTTAGAATATGCCTCGTTATTGTGTATGATTGTCCAATACCCATTTCTTAATTCCTTCTTCGTATATTACTCTCTCCGTCTCATTTTAACAATCGATTTAGTTTAAACGTTCATTTTAAAAATTCAAGATAAAGTTAACAATTATTTCTAATTATATCATTAGTTTGTGTTTAAACATGTGATATGGAGTTATAATTTCAAATTAGTGTTTGGACATATGATTTATGATCACGATTTCAAATTTTTCAAAAAGGATGATTTGAAATTTCAAATCTTGATTTCAAATCTTTTTTATTAACTATAAATCTTGACCAATTATATCATGTGAAAAAATTATAATAAAGAATAACTAATTACTATTGTTGACTAGTTCATCTTTAGAAAATTATGTATATATCTTCCTCTTCCTCCTCTGTTGCTTTATCTTCTTCTTCCTTTATGCAGAAATACATTTGATGCATCACTCATCACTGCATATTTGATATTGACTTATTGATTCAAATACTGACTTATTGATGAATATATCAATATATATTTGAACACTAGATATATTAGTGCCCTCTATGAACCAATCTGAATCTATGCACAGATACACTTAATATATCAATCCATATTTGATACTAGATATATGAAATTGATTCTAGATATATTGGATGAAATTGATAACAAATACACGAGATGAAATTGATATTGAATACATCAGTGCATATTTGATATTTTATACGTAAATACATGAAATTATACAACACAGATACATTATGAAATATATATACAGAGAAGGAGAGGAACGAGAGAGCGAGAAAGGAGAGACGCGATGAGCGAGAGATACAGTTTCAAGCGAGATGCATTCGTCCGGTGTGTCAGACATAGTGTAATTGGAGGCCAACTCGAACAAAATATGTAATTATTGAAATTAACTGACATTATATTTTTATTTAACACATATACTAGCGTGTTTTGTGAAATTTACTCTAAAATAGAAAAAAAAACACATAAAGCCTAAAAAACGAGTCACGCTTCCTTAAAATTTGCCAGAACTTTATTCATTCTTTTTCGGAATATTTTTTGTTTTATTTAATAATTAGTATGTGGGCATGAGAATTAATATTCAATTTGAAGTTCTATTTCAAATTAAGAAAAATAAGTTATAACCTATTTTCAAATTCACATTTTACTTTTTGGAGTACATTAAAATATAGACATTATTTCAAATATTTTATACAAAACATATAACAAAACATAACTTTAACTTCATAATTTTTTTAAAAATATTGAGAATCTATGGTCAAACGGATATTAAGAATACAACCAAAACCACACATAGTATGTGTAATATTTCCAATAGTATCCCAATTAGCACTATTTAGTCTTAAAAAATTCAACCAAAATGTTTAAGAAAGTTTCAAAATACTTATTTTATACTCCCTCCGTCCCTAATTACTTGTCCACTTTTTGAATTGGCACACCTATTAAGAAAGCAATGAATGACATATTGAGTTTACCATTTTACCCCTATTAATTATGAAGTAGGTGAATTAAAAATTTAAGATTTTCAAAAAGTTTATTAATTAATTAAGGGTATAATAGGTAAAAAAATAATTTCTTTCTTGATTTGTTAAAATAGACAAGTAAAAAGGGACAACTAAAAATAAAAAAATGGACATTATATTAGGGACGGGGGGAGTAGTTTTTATTGTACTAGCTAGCGGCATCATCAATTGTTGTAACAAGAGAAAATCTATTTTATACACATCCTCGTGAATAACGTTGACACATAAAGAGAGGTATTGCTACTTCTTTGGTCTTGTCTTTACATTATTAGTGGAATTTTATCTTCCTATTGACTACATGTATTATGGTCCATCTCCTCGAATCTTCCGTGTTTAAATTATTTGAAAAAGCGTGTTAGGAAAAAGAATTACTCCCTTTATTTTAATTTGATTGTCTATTTATCTGATTTTAATTTTGCACAAAATTTTAAAAATTATTAAATAAGACTTTTCAATCTTATGATCTGCAACGAAAAATATGTAGAATGTGCCAAAATATCTATATCTCCTAGCTAAAAAATTTCAAAGCCTTGATTTTCAAATGATGTCAACAATCGACTTATTTCTATTTTACAACTTTCTTTGCAATTGTATTTCCTATTACAACAAAATCAACATCGATTCTCTTTGTAGAGGTTAGTTTAATGAAAAGTGTAAGCTTTTTTTTCTTTTACAGTAAAAGTTCCCGACTCTTACTATAAAGTGGAAGTTGGAATACAATTCAAATCCATATATTTATATAAACAAAAATATTTAACAGCCAAACATGTGTTCAGCCAACGCCCAATGGTAGAAGAGAATAAATTTATAGCTACACAAAAGTACAGAACCAAATAAAGAAGAAGAAAAAGAGCAAATTAAATTAAACATGAAACCAAAATGAAGAAATATTTCTTTGACTGATATATCATTCATTAACATTTTGATTCAAAAATGCCTGTGTGACCAATACTTTGGTCCATATATATACCCGGCGCTGACGGTGTCTAACAGATGATGCATATTTAGCCCGCCGTTTAACAAATGAGGAATATTTACCCTTTTAGCAAAAAATGTAAATATACATCTTAGACGATGAAGGTATATATGCACCATTCATTAAATGACGAGTGAATATATATATGCATCATTTTTTAACAATGGGGTATATATATTCATTCTAAATCACAAAATTGAGCGGTATATTAACCTCTTTTCCCTTAATTCTTTTTGTTATGTGCCATATCCATTTTTCCTTATTTTTGTTTTTATTATACATACATGGAATATTTAGAAAAGAGCAGTTTTATTATTTTACAAAAATGAAGAAAGTAAAAAAGGGAAGGATTAAAATCATATAGAAAATTTGATGGGGGTACAAATTGCAAAAGTAAATAGAACTCCAATTTGAGTACAGTTTATATATTCAATAAAAGTAGCTCTTTCTCGTTCTCACTTTAAGAGTTCTAATATTCTGTTTGATTAAATTTTTATCAAGTTAAAAAGATAATTTTTCTCTAAAAAGTACTTTTCAAATTTTTATCAAGTACAAATTAGTGATTTAATATTAACAAAAGTAAATTTTAAAATAATTAGCCAACTATAAACTGCTAGTAGACATTTTTGAAAGTACGTAAAACAAAAAAGACACTTCTTTTAATAAATAGATTTTAGGAAGGTAAACAAACATGCTATTCAGGTAAGTTGGTAAGGGACTCTGTAATGTTCTTTCACATCAACTAGCTTTCCAAAGAGGAGCGAATCCCAACTCTCATTAAGTGTAGGGCTACATGATCCATCGATTTGATTTCATATATATAAAGAAATATAGTAATGAGGCATGATTTTTTCGTATTATGTTTTCCTTCTTTAATATCATGATTAAATCGATCATGTCAAATCATGAATGAATAGATAAAAATGTAAATAATTATTCTAATTGATATACTTGAAATAATTAAGTAGCTGATTTTCTTGCAAAGTTAGTCACTATTCTAAATGAATAAATGCTCTTTCACAGCTTAAGATTAGATGCCAAGAGGTATCAAAAGAGCTTCGTTTTTTTTTTTTAGATAAGTGACAATTCCCTAGTGTCACTATGTAAGGATAAGAATCACTACTAAAAAAAGATAGCGTTAAAAAGTGAGGGCCAAAATCAATGGAAAGCTTCGATTTTTTGACTATATCAGGAAATGGTGGATTGGTTTAAAGAAATAAATAGATTCCTTCGATTTTAATAAGGGGATGTCCATCAGTTTTCTTAAATAAAAATGAATATAATTTTTTTGAAAAAATTGACGGAACTATGTAGATTTTGACGATCAATTTTTCATAAGTATATATATATATATATATATATATATATATATATATATATATAATGTATGAATTCAAATATTTTCTAGTCATTGAACAAATCTACCATTAGACTTGGACTAGAAAGTTGAAACAGCAGAAGAAAAGAAAGAATAAATAAGGAAAAACTTTAAACATCCTTTATATATACCATATTCGATTATTCTCACTTTTAATTTGGTAGTTGATGACCGATCGAGATCATCAAATTCATTTTAGAACTTGTCAATTTCACGGGTGGAAGTTCCTCACTTTAGCATTTTTTTATGGGAAATTTTTTAAAACAACATTATTTTAGAATCTAATAGGACCCCATGGCAACACTTTCAATATTTATCTAAAATGTCATTATTTTAGATGCTATAAGGTTGGTTATAGTATTTATTTAATTTTTTTAATTTGAAAGAATACAAATCTTTAATACCAGAATGGAGAAAATTATGGGATAAAATATTTCAAAAAAGGAAAGCATGCTTAAATCTCTATTCAGTTACAATTGAGAAAATATGAATTGTCGTCTCTCTCATATTCTCGTTCAAAGTGTTTCACCATTTTTCTGAATAATTCCAACTTCAATTTTCGAATAACCACATTGAAATTGTAGATGATTTTTCGTTTATTTGAGTCAATTTTCGTTGTATAATCAGATTCAGAATACATCGGTGGTTTTCCAAATGGAATTCCATCAATTAGTTATAAAGCTCAAGATTATCGGAGAAGACACAAAAACGGCCAGGTATTTTTTTTTATGTCGATTATTGTCTTTTTGAATGATTGTACTCGGATCTGTTTACATATGTGACTTTTTGCATCTAAATTTGTTTTTAATACAAAGTAAGTATGATTACGAACTACTATTTTGTGGACGAAATATATTAGTGATTGGCAGTTTCTTGTTTAGTTTTTGTATTTATACATGATTTTGTATCGATTGGTATGAACGAATATTAATTCAATTATTTTGTAGCTGGTTGTTTCGAATTCGACAAAAAGATAGAAAATCTGTTTTAAAGATGCTACTAGTATGAATACATATATAATGAATATATAACTAAAGTATACATTGGTTATTTGAAATTAAGAGTGAATACGATTTAAAATGTAAATACACATTCTGTTTTGATTTTGTATCCATTAAATGAATTGGAATGAATGAATAGTAATTCAATTATTTTGTAGATGGTTGTTTCGATTTCGGCAAAAAAGATACAAAATCTGTTTGGAAGATGAAATTATTATGAATACCTATATAATGAATACATAAATAAAGTATAATTTGGTTATTTAGAATTAAGAGTGAATACGATTTAAAAAACTAAATACACATTCTGTTTTGATTTTGTATCCATTAAAGGAATTTGTATGAATGAATGGTAATTCAATTATTTTGTAGCTGGTTGTTTTGAATATGAAAAAAAAGATACAAAAATTGT